>JBCEWC010018533.1:0-11918 GCA_038996855.1 Solanum aculeatissimum
GGGGACGAATGTTCCCAAGGGGGAGATAATGTAACAACCCAAATATTTTTGAAATCTACTTATGGTTGGCATTATATGATGTACTAAAAGTCATGTTTGAGTTTTGGTAGCCACAGGTTGAGTTTAAGTGGCCGAATGCAAATTGGACTAGTTAGTGGCCTAGAGGGAAAGTTTCGGCAGTGCATTTCAAATAGTCATAACCTTTGATGTGGGATGGATCATGTGGGCTACCACATATCAAATTGAATCTCTTTGCGTTAGCTTTGCAACACAAATGGTTTCACTCAATTTGGAGTTCAGATGAGGGAGATATGTCCCAAATAGTGAGACTGTCTAAATTTTGGAAGCCATTGGAGATAGGCTCAGAAACATTGCCAAGGACTTTGGCACAGACCGTGAAACTTTGCACGGTCCGTATAGTGCCTCGTCAGGTTTTCTAGTGAGCTAGGGGTGGCCTAGAACCCCCCCCCCTAAGCCAAACGGCTCATTTATTGCCTCGTGGAGTGAGGCAGTAGCTTGGACAAGCCAAGGCTGAAAAGTTTGAGGCTAAGTATGGTTGGACGGTGCCTTGCACGGCCAGTCCATTTTGAACGGACCGTTTAGTGGTTCGTGAAGTGTAACAGAAAGTCCTCCAAGAGTTCACGCTGATGATTTTAGCTAAGTGTGGTTGGACGGTGGGTTTGACGGGCCGTGTGCCTGTTGACGGAACTATAGCAGATGTTTGGGCACTGTGTCCAGCTAAAAGCTCCATCTTACTGATGGTATTTTTGTGATTTAACATTTCCCTAAGCCCCTTCTTGGTCCCCTAAGGTATCCTAAACCCCTAAAACATTCCCTAAACCCTATTTCATCCATTAGAACTCTCCTATACACTCTCTTAAGATCCTAAGACTCTCTTGGCGTCCATTGAAGCTAGCTTGTAGAATTTGGGGAAGAAGACTGTAGGGCGGTCCGTGGACCTTAACTTAGTTTTCGGGGTGGGTCGTAGCCACCCCATGCTCTCTGGACCATCTCGTGGAACCCCACATGGACCGTGAACAGTTTCACTATCCGTCTCCCATGCCTTGGGCCATTTTCAGGGCCCCTTTCAAGTGTCTTCCGAATTTCAGGAAGTCTCACTCTTTTGGCCATAACATTCTCATACGAACTTGGAACTGAGTGAAACCAGTTGCATTGCGAATATAATTCAAAGAGCTTAAATTTGATATGTAGTAACCCACATCAAATGTTATGGTTCTGTGAATCTCACTTTCCAAACGGCCTCTCTAGGCCCCAAAATGATCCGTTTTGCGTTAGGCCACTTAAACTCAACCCGTGGCTACCAAATTTCAATCATAACCAGTATAACATAATACAAGACCAATCATAAGGAGTTTAAAAAAATTTCAGGTTCTTACATCAATCAACACAAGACCACACTGAACTCTTTCCTTTACAACCAAAAATTTGACATCAATGTGCTTTGACTTTGACGAACTTTGATTGTTCTTAAAATATAACTTTGCAGATTTATTATCACAATAAATTTTCAATGGTCTGTCCATGTCATTGACTATCACTATTTCAGCAAAAATATTTCTTAGACATATTCCTTGATTTGATGATTCATAGCAGATCACAAATTCAGCTTTCATGGTAGAAGAGGTGATTAATATTTGTTTTACACTCTTCCATTAAAACAACTCCTCCAGCCAACATAACAACATAATCTGATATAAATCTCCTAATATCAAGACATCCATCAAAATCTGAATTGGAATATCCTATGATATCTAAATGATCCGACCTCTGATAAGTGAGCATGTAACCTTTAGTTCTTTGAAGATACCTCTCAACCCATTTTGCGGCTTTCCAATGAACCATTCCTGGATTACGTAAATATCGGTCTAACATTCTCACTATGTATGCTATATCTAGACGTGTACAAACTTGTGCATACATAAGACTTCTCACAGCTGGTGCACATGTAATTTTGTCCATCTCTTTCTTTTCTATGTCCAAATTTGGACATTGGCGCAAACTAAATTTATCACCTTTTTCCACAGATGTATCTCCTAGTGCATTATTATGTATGCCAAATCTACTTAGTACCTTTTCAATATAAGTTTTCTGTGACAATCCAAGTATGTTTCTGGTACGATCTTTATGGATCTCTATACTCAGAACAAAGGACTCCTCACCAAGATCTTTCATTTTAAATTTGCTAGATAAAAATTTCTTGGTTTCATGCAATAAACCCATATCACTGCTGCTTGCCAGTAGAATGTCATCTACATATAGCACATGAATGATAAATTTTCTCCAACTGAACTTGCGATATATGAATTGATAAATAAAGTTTTCTTTAAAACCAAAAGAGGTTATCAAACTTTTGGCACTATTTACTGGATACCTATTTTAAGCCATAGATGGACTTCTTAAGTTTACATACAATGTACTTTGAATTTTGAGATTCAGAAGTTTTTTGTTGTACCATGTATAATGTTTCTTCAACGTCTCCATTGAGAAAAACAATCTTTACATCAATTTGATGTAACTCTAAGTTATAATGAGCTATAAATGGCATAATGATTCTAAAAGAGTCTATCGATGATACTGGCAAAAAAGTTTCTTTAAAATCTATCCACTAGATGAGCTTTTTATCTCTTGATGTTACCTTTTCAATCACATTTAGTTTTGAAAATCCATTACACCTAATAAGTTTTGATCCTTGTGGTAACTCAAAAAGATCTCAAACATTATTGTATTTCATAGATTTCATTTCAAACATTGTTATAGGATCATATTCTAATCCCATATCAAAATCATGTTCTTACAGATAAATGACTTAGCCATTAGAAATCACATTTCTCCTTTCTTTGTTGGATCTTTTTTAAGCACTTCAACTTGAAGTTGTTGAACGTGCGGTGATATCATTGTGTTGTCTACAAAATCCTTATTTATAGGTTTAGAAACATTTGGAACTGATATCATTGTGTTTTCTATGTAATCTTGATTTACAAGTTGAGAAACATTTGGTAACGTGACTGTATCATTTTCATTAGTGGAATTGATATCATCAAATTTCTTTTCAAGAAAATTTTATTTGCTTGCATTGTTCCCTCCATAATCAACATCCTCAATTAATTTGGCATTCCCTGTTTCTAAAATGGATCTATTTGAGGGGTCATAAAATTAAAAACCTCTCGATCTTTTTGAGTAACCACCAAAGTAGAAACTAATAGTTGTTGAATTCAGTTTCTTTTCATTAGGCTTGTTAGGTTAAACACCCCTCATAGTTGAAGACCTTGGAGAAATTATAAGCTAAAAAATTACCTTGAGAATCCATTTCACGAGACAGTCTATGACCCGTGAAGTGATCCACGACTCATGAATAGTCTCATAGAAGTGGGTAGTGATAATGACTTTTTAAGGGAACACTGAAAGGATTAACGAGACCTGGAGCACGAGTCGTAGAATGCTCTATAACTCATGAACTCACTTCGTGAAAGGGAACTTAAGGGGTAAAATTTGTCTAAGTCACGACTCGTGGAGTGGTCCACGACCCGTGACGCGGGTTTTGTAGGAAGTTCTAGTGGCCCATGTTTGGAAAGTCCCTGATCCATGAGAAGACTTCATGACCCGTGTAATGTTTCACGAGTCGTGAGAGGTTTCGTAGAAAGTTCCATTGGCCTATGTTTGGAAGGCCCCTAATCCATGAGAGGTTCCACAACTCGTGGAGTGGTCCACAACCCATGGTCGGGGTTTTGTGGATTGATCTAGACAGGTTTTTAAAAAGGACAAATCGACCTTTCCTTCCGTTTGGAAATTAAACTAGTCCTATTACCCCTCTAAGATCCTCTTATTAACCTTTTTCAACCCTAATATACACATTCCCTCTCATTCTAAAATATACCCTAAGTCTAAAACTCTCTCAAACACTTCAAGCTCTTCAAGGTATTCAAGTGTGAGGTGCAGGTTGGGATTCCAAGATTTTTCCTTCAAGCATACAAGTTTGTTTCTCTCCAACTTTCCCAAGGTATGTAGGTTCTATTGTGAGGACCTTTTCTTCTTACAAGTCCCACCATTTTTTTCTCCAACTACATAAAAGTATCATATAAATTCTTGCATATAATGTTATTATTATGCATTATGTATACCAATTAATGGGTTCTTCAAGTATTAACTATTTATGCATGAATATCTATCGAAGGCTTGCCTCACATTTTATATTATGAATTTTTAACCCATGCATGTTATGAACCATGAAGATGATGAGTTTTAAGATGGATTTTATTATATTAAATTTGGGGTTTCTTTCTACTACATTGGTGGAGTAATTGATTTGATACTTCAAATGACATTGATTTGCATTCTTCATGAGTATGTTATTAAATTGCATAATTTTTAGTATATGTGCATTCACCCACCATATTTGACTAAAGTGACATGACAAAGGTTATTATATGATTTACAAGACAAGCATGAGATGATGATTATGTGGACTCCTAAACATATTTTGAACTCATGAAAAGTTTCTAGGATTTACAGGAAAATGTTGAGTCCTTATGTTATTCTATCCTCTTGAGAATAGATATTGTTTACATGAAGGGGTCAAGTATGGTAAGTGTTATACCCTTATGTACTCATCAATGTCCATAAGAAGGGGTCAAGTTTACGAATATTCCACCCTTTTGTGTAAAGCTATGCCACTAGAAGGGGTCAAGTTTATGAATTTTTTTACCCTCTACTGTAAGGTATATGCTCATTTGTAGGGGTCAAGTTATGTGAATGAGTTACTCATGCCATGTTATCACGATTATACAAGTTTTTCAAGCTATAATGATGTTTATGATTATGTTAAGTATTTCGTGGGATTTGACTTAGCAATGAAGGAGGCTTAAGGTGGGGGATCAACCTAAGAGGTCCTTATACAAAGTCTTGGTTTTTTAACTATGTGCCACCATAGTTTATGCTATGCTCCCTAAAAGGGATTTTACTAGTGGATCCATCTAGGTCAAGTTACCCACTACGTGGGGTTAAGTTTGGTTTACCTTGGCAAGTAGACCACCTCTTTTTTGGTGAAAGGGTCTTGCATCGAGATTCGAAATAGTAGCTCGCTTGGTCTTATATGTCAGTTACGGTCTCCTCCTATATATGTATTTATGCTATGCAAGTTATATTGTCTCTATGTATGTTTTTACTTAAGCACTATCCATGCATGTCATATTGATCTCTTATCTATTGATTATGTATTTTGAAATATTATACTACATTTGTTTGCTTCCATTGCACCCTGCATACTTAGTACATTTCAAAAGCCTACATGATCTCACCATGTAAGGATTGGAGCTCCTATTCATCCTCTTCCACGTGGCTAGCCGGATTTCTTGAAGACTTTTTGGTGAGTCCTCTATTACAGAGACAACATACTTTCATCCTTAATTAAGTCTTATGTATTTACGGTTATTTTCAAATTGAGGGTATGCCCGGAAGCATGTCTTGGCTCTCGTTCCAATCATGATAGAGATATTGTTGGATATGACTAATATGTAATGAGCTCGAATCCTACTATGTCTTTATCTTCTATGCAAAGCTTCCCTTATCCCCTTTATACCCTTCTATGCTTGTTGAATGTTGTTGATGAGATAGAAGTCTCAAGTCCTGAATATACCCCCATAGCGTGAGTCCTACTTACCCGCTCCTGAGATATTATTTTCTATGTGACTCATGAAAATCCTCTTGTCTATGCATCCCCATAGCTTAAGTCTAAAATCCCGTTTCTCCTAGAATTTATTTGCTACTTGTTATTCTTTGATTCAAGTTTCTACAACTAAGGATGTGCCAATGATATGTAAGAGGCTAGTTTGGATTGCCTTTGGGTCTCCCATTCGCTGCATCACGTCTAGGATCTAGGCTTGGGTCGTGACATAAGGCTTTGCTTTGGCTGCACATCCCCAGTCACGTTAGTGCCTAATACTATATCTCATACCAGTCCACAACACGTATGGAGTTTTATCTACCACCTTGCTTGGAACTCTGTTTATTATGTAAAATATAGCTTTTAATGCTTCTCCCCAAAGAAATTCAGGTAAAGAAGAATGGCTAATTATACTTCTTACAATATCCTTTAAAGTTTGATATCATCTCTTAGATACATCATTCTGATGCGCAGCTTCTCACATGATATAATAATGTACAATTTCACACTCTTCTAGATATTTCATAAAAGGTCAGGGACATTGTTCACCTGATCCATCATATCTGCCATAGTATTCTCCTTCATGATCAGATTTGATGACCTTAATTTTCTTAACTCATTGAATTTCAACTTCAACTTTGAAAAATTTGAAAACATTTAAAATTATTACTTCTAATGAATTAAATAGATGTATCCATAGCAGGAGTCATCATCTATAAAGTTGATAAAATATTATTGACCATTCCACAAGCTGTAGCGAAAGGACCAAAAATGTTCGTATGTATCAACTCTAAAGGTTCCTTACTCCTATAAACATCTATTTTTCGTATGTTTGTTTGTTTTTCCTTAATGCATTCTATAAAAAATTTAAAATTTGGTAAATCAAGAATTCCTTCAAACACAAGCCTTTGTATTCTTTGTTTTGAAATATGACTCAATCGTCTATACCATAACAATGATGAATTCTCATTTATTAATTTACGCTTAATACAAAAATTACTAAATGCAAGTTTTCATTGTTGTATGAGGCTTGATGGTTTAATTTATATAATTTATCCATTAGAGTACCAGTTTCAATAATATTATAGTTATAGAGAAATACTACAACTTCCATTTCCAATAGAATAAGTATATCCAGATTTATCGAAACAAGAAATAGAAATTAAGTTCCATCTAAATTACAGTACAACAAATATTTTTTTCAATTCTATATAGATTCTAGTATCTAATAAATTTTAAAGATACCAATAGCCTCCACAACTTTCTTATTTCTAGTGCCCACATAGATGTATCTTTCAGTGACTTTTTAGGTAATCCTACCTAGTGGAACTTACATGAGTAGTTGCACTCGAATCTATCCACCAAGTGTAACTAAGTACCATAGAAAAATTAACTTCTAAATAATTATTATTTAGAAGTTTATCTTTCTTTTTACGCCAAGCAGCATGCTTGAAACACTCTTTCTTCTTGTGACCAAGTTTTTTACAAAAGAAACATGGCTTCTGTTCCTTAGTATTATATGTTTCATTGTTTATAGTTTGTTTATTTTTACTCCTTTTTGGCTTATGTGAAATGACTTTATTTTTATAGTTAGATGTCAAATGAGAACTTTCAATCTTCTCTTATTTAAGTCTTTCTCTTCTTGTACAAATTGATCTATAAGATCATTGAAAGTCTATTTTTCCTTTTGAGTATTATGTGAAACTTTGAATTGACTGAATTGTGCAGGAAGGGAGATCAAAATCAGGTGCACAAGTATGTCATCATACAATTCAAGAGTAAAGGTCCAGAGTTTCATCACTAGATTAGACATTTCCATAATATACTCCCTTATGTTTCATTTGCCCTTATATTGCATTAAAACGATCTTATTAAGAATAGTACTTGTTTCAACCTTTTTGTTAGCAGCAAACTGGTCTGTGATTTCTTTAAAGAATCCTTTGGCATCTCTATTCTCTATCACACCACCTCTTAAGGATTCTGAAATTGAATGTTGAATCATCATCAAGCTCATGCGATTTGATCGTTCCCACTTCTTGTACATAGACTTTTGTTCTTTAGTTCTAGTTTCTTTCAAGAATGCAGGACGATCAAATCTCAATGCATAGTCAAAATCCATGTAGCCAAGCACTACCATAATGTGCTCTTGTCATTTCTTAAAGTTTGTGTCATTAAGCACGACAATGTTATTCATATTGACATATATAGAAGACATTATAAGATAAAATAAATAATGCTCACAATTAACAATCAAATATATTATTATATGTGAAGATAAAGTAATTAAATACAACTAAAGAAACAAGAATAAACAATTTATAATATCAAGTACACACACATATACATAAAAGTGGGCTCATCTCAAGATACCTAGCACAATATTATCATTTAGTCTTTGGACAGAAATAATAACTTGTAAGTGGTACTCTTACACATAGTTCATAAATATTGATTACTAAAATGACCTAATAATATACCTTTCTTTTGACCGACACATTCCTAGCATGCATTACAAATGTATCACATATTCATGACTATACATTATTTGGCCAAAATAATCTTCCTTTGGGATTATTATTTCACATAGATATAATATATTTACATGTTCAAAGTACATAAAATCTACAATAGAGATTACTTTGACAACAAATTGATTTCAATTTATTCACTTACCAACTTGAAATATAAATAAAATAATTCGTGCACCAAAAATGAAATTGCTTTCCAAATCAGTAATTGTCAACCAACTAATAAAATAATAGAATCTTAACATATATATATGACAACCTGTAACAACTCAAAATTTTTTAAACTTTGTAATGGTTGGTCAAGGTTAGTGTTAAACTCATCATGGTTGAATCTTGGTATTCATGGGTTTTATTTAAGTGGCCGGATTAAAAGAAATTGGGTTGGTGGAAGGGTGTAAGGCCGGTTAGGCAGGATAGACTTTGAAAATCCATATCTCTTTGTACGAGATGAACTGTGTGGGGTATTATATATCAAATTGAAGATCTTTGAGTTATCTTTGCAACTAACTGGTTTAACTCGATTCAGAGTTAGAATGTGGAAGTTATGGCCCTTACAGTGACACTGCCTATAATCAGTAATATACTGGAAAAAGGATTCAGAATGGAGTCCAGGTGAGGGACCACAAACCGTTAGGTGGTTCACGGTCCGTGGTATGTCTCGTTGGTTGTTCCAGTGGGCTCCCTTGGAGGTTGGACCAAGACTCGAACTAAGTGGAACTCCACGAACCACTTCATGGTCCGTGTGAGCTTTCACGGTCCGTGAAGGTCCCCACAAAGTGATCCCTAGAGTTGGTCAAGGCTTGAGGCTGGACTACATACCAAGTGAAGCTCCACGAATCAGTACACGATCCGTGTGCAGCTACAAGGTCTGTGAGACCTCTCGTGAGTTGAACCAGAAAGTCCCCCGAGATTTTAAGTCAATGTTGAGACCAAGTGAGGTCTCATGGACAGATTAATGGTTCGTGAGCCTCTAGACGACCCCTAGCATCCTTCCATGAGGCCCTATTTCTGTGATCCTATCTATTTCATTAATGGTTAATTCATAATTTTGTTTAATCCTATGCCCCTTTTAGCCTTTCTAAAGTCTCCTAAAGTCCTCAAATCAAACCCTAATCCCTTTTTATTCATTCTAACACTCTTCAACCCTCACAAATATTCTCTCAATCCCCTTGACCTCCATTGATGAAAGCTTGAAGAAATTTGGTGAAATTTATCTTTCTTGAAAAATCATCCAATTATCTTGACTAATCTCAAGGTATATGGGATTGATTCATGGATTCCCTTTCATCCATGAAGACCCAAGAACCCTTCTCTTTACATTATGAATTTAAGCTTTAATTAAGTATGGGTTCTTTAAATTTTGATGTATTCAATTGAATTGAGTTGTGGACTGCAGAAATTAGGTGATTTAAAGTTGATTTAAGTTTAAAATTTCATGAAGTGCATTGAAACTCTTGAAGGTCTAATGTGCATGTCCCTTTAATGATTTAATATGCATGGGTAAATTGCATTATGATTTGAACTGGGATTTTCTGATGAATTATGTTGAGTTATCTATTGAATTATGGTTTAAGGTTTGAATCATCCATTACCCATGCACTTGATTTCTCATTCATGGAATATGCATTGAAGTATGGTTATGATGAAACTCTTGTTAAGGGAATGGCCCTCTTGTTATGATATGATATTTTAAGGCTTGTGATCACATAGTCTCTTGTTATGGCTCTTTGAGCATTATGGGTGCTTTCACCATTTTGATATATTATGAAGGCTTGATATGATAAGCTATGTAGATGCGATACTCCTATTGCAGTGATATGGAAATGGTTTTGGAAATTCTTGTTGGCTCTTTAGCCAAAGTATGGATATAAATTTGATAATGATATGTTTTTCCTAATGATGCATGGTTTTGAAAAGAATGTAAACCCTTCGTTTGAAAAGGTTGCATGTATATATGTATTTCCGTGGGATGAGACTTAGCACCGAGGGATTGGAATCGAGGTGGACTAGCTCCAAGGGTCCATATTCCTTTCTGTCAAAGCATGTGTTAACTGGGATTTCTCCCTAGATGGGATAACTTGTTATGTTTCCCCTTGTTGAAGGGTGACTAGGGATCTACCTGGAAAGTAGTCTAAATCTAAGTAATAGCTCGCTCGGGTTCCCTGTGTTGTCGATTGAGGTGATATCCCCTCTATGATATGATTTGTAGGCTGTATTTCAAGCATTACGAAATATTATATTTTTATGATATACTTTTCTTTTGGCTATGTGCACTCCTTTCGTATCACTTGTCCCCTTTTCATCTCGCTTGGTCATATTATTAGGTCATGTACTATCACAACCGGAATAGGCGGCCTAGATGTGACATGGAGAAAGAGGACCCAAAGGGCCTCGATCAAGCCACCATAGCATCATTACACTCATCATCGGTTCAGAAATACGGAAGATAAACATGTAACACATACATTTTAAGGATTTAGGGACTCAGGACTCAAGCTATGGGGGCAATACGGGAATGAGACAGGCATGCTTGCACATAGCACATAGTCATTCATCATACTCAACATTCAATATATTATCATAACATGAGAACATGATCATAAATAAAGTGGAATAGAATCATATTACATAGAGAAATATACAACATAAGAGTCAACATACAAGAGTAAGGATTTGTGTCCAACAATGCCTCTACATAGATGAGCGGGGCCTCCACATGTTTGAGGCTCACCCTCACGTCAAAAGAACGTAAATACAACAAAATAAGAAGGTAGATAGACAGTGGCTATTGTTCTTGAACAATAGGGCTTACCACTAGCAAGTATTCAATAGAGTCTCAAACGTCATCCGATAGAATGTAATAATCACCCTCGGTCCCTACATGGTTAGAACATGTGGAAAAGGATATGGGTTAGCACAATTAAGCACGAAGTATGCGAGCATGCAATGCATATTAAAAGTGTAGCATGACCAAGAAACATGACAAGGGGACAATATATGAAAGGATTGCACGTAGCCAAAGAGTAGTATAACAATATGCCATGCCATGATGTATGAAAATGCAATCCTATGTTCTTATATAGTGGGGATATAACCTCAACCGACAACATGAGTGACCCGAACGAGCCACTATCAGTATCCGGCCTACGTGCCAAGTAGAGCCCATGACACCCATAAACAAGGGATAAACATGACATGAAATCCCTATCGGGGGATTTATATAACCATGGTGGCACATGGTTTGACGGAATAGACAGGGCCTTGGAGCTACCTCATTTTTCCACCTACTCCCTCGGTGCTAAGTCTCATCCCAAGAGAATACGTACATATACATAGATACATGCATCATGTAAAACAAGAGACAACATTCTTTGAAAATCATGCATCATTATTCATGTCAAAACCATTATTCAAGAATCATGTACATGCTTAGGCCATAGGCCTCATTCCATGTCAATGCAATAGAGTAGCTCATCTACATGGGCTTGCAAGCAAGCATCATTACATTTCATTATTGTGCAAGCACCGATTATGCTCAAAGAGACATTGCATGGGACATTGTGATAACAAGTCATAAACATTACATGAACATGAGTTTCAATCAAGAGTTTCAATCATGGGTTCCTTAGGAACAATAACATGCACATGTCATGAATGAGATACAAGAACATGGGTAATGGAATTCAAACTTGATTTAACAATTTGAAAGA
>JBCEWC010018534.1:0-11918 GCA_038996855.1 Solanum aculeatissimum
GATGATGAGTGTAATGATGCTATGATGGCTTGATCGAGGACTTTTGGGTTCTCCTTCACCATGTCACATCTAGGCCCTCTATCCGGGTCGTGACACTCAGCTTAGGTAAGAGAATAAGTCCTTTTGTATTTTTGAATTTGGTAACCGGTATGGCTTGAATTTCTAATAAAGGATATTGTAAGATCAATAAGAAAGTGATTGATAATAAAGCTAAGGCATGCAATTTTCAAAAATCTTTGAGGTCTGAGCTAATGTTGGTCGAAAAGAGATTGGGTTACGGTGTGCCAACCAAGATTCAGGTTTTCATTATAAGTTTGTATTCGTAGTAGTGGAATTCATCAAGGTATGAATTGGCTAGATAATGAGGATACTTTTCCTTATGGATTATTGAGCATCTGAAAAAACCTTATGCTTGAGTATTGGTTAGAGGTGTACTACCGATGATGGTAAAGGAGCTTAGTGAAGTGTTTGTTTGAAGAATGAGTTTAAGTAGAAGGTAATTTTTTGCTAAGTTTTGGACAAGGAAGGATAATGATATTGGATGCAAAAAAGACATGAGAGATAGGCATCAGATGGATCAGACATTGGGGTTGGATCATGAATATGGGTTCTCATCTTAATCTTAGATGTCGTCATGCAAGATAGGCAGATTCAGCATGAGATTATGAGAGGTTATCAACTACTCTTTTATATATTGATTTTGAGTTGGGTGAAAAGTAGTGAGGTATGAGAGATTTTGCATTTTAAGTTGACTTGGATTATTCGATCTGGATAGGTGACTTATGGGAGCACCATAGAAAGAAATTATGGATCTATGTGGACATTGAGGATTTTGAGCCAAGTTAATACTACTTTATTGATGAAAGTCACGCAGACTATTATGATAAACTACATGGATTCTTGGTGATGATTATAGATTATATGTTTTTGGTACGCGAAATTCTTAGAGTGATTAAGGGTTACCTTGGTTTGACATGGTAGCACGAGTACTTGAATAGAGGCTAAAGCATGGCATGTGAATGGTTGTATGTGTTTAAGAATGATATCTAATCTAAGGGTTGTATCTCGTAGGAAAAGTAACATCTAATTTAGATCTAGCATTATTGTCCTTGGATAGGGCTAGTTTCTAATTTCGAATGTGCAGGATTAGTTTGAGACAAGTATTAATAGTTCATTTTGAAAAGAAAAAGCCCTAAGTAAGAATTTTGGATAGTAATTGTAACGACCCAAAAAATTTTGAACTCCATAGTTGTTGATTAAGGTTTATTGGAACCTGTTTTGGTTGGCTAGTGACTGTCATGGGTCTTACTTATGTGTCCATGTCCAAAGGAATCGCGTTGGTTAAGTTTGTTTGACATTTTGTGGAAAGTACTGACTTTGAATAGATATATCTCTTGGTACGAGATGAATTGTGTGGATTATGACCTATCAAAATGAAGCTCTTCAAGTTATCTTCACAACACAATTAGTTTTACTCGAATCGGAGTTCGTATGTGGAAGTTATAGCCATTACGATGGGACTGCCTGGGCCCGAAAGCATTCTGGAAAGGGAGGGCCAAAGTTGTCTAAGGCAGGGCCACACGGGAGGACCACATATTATGAACCATGAGCCCATCCGTGGGTTAATCCAAAAGTGGGCTAGGTGGGGGACCAAGGCCCGGAACCAAGTGAGGCTCCACGGACCATTTCACGGTCCGCGTGATGCCTCACGGTTCGTAAGGTCCTCCGTAGAGTGGTCCAGAGACTGCCTAGACCCCAGGGCCAGGACTCCAAACCAAGTAAGGCTCCACAGACTAGTGTACAGTTCGTGTGCAGCTTCACGGACCCGTGAGTCCTGTCGTGGAGTGGTCCAGAAATGCTTCCAAGATTTCAAGTCAAGGCATGAACCAAGTTACGCCACACGGTAGGGTTCACAGTCCGTGAGCCACTACACGGACCGTGTGGGTGCTTCTGTCAGCGACTATTTCAGTTATTTTCTTTGTTTCATTAATGGTTAAATGGTAATGTTAATTATTCCTAGCGCCATTTTAGCCTTTCTAAACTCTCTTAAAACACCCTAAATTGAACCCTAATGTCTTTTATTCATTAAAGCTCTCAATTCCTCTCCCAAATTCTCTCAATTTTCTCTCATCTTCCATTGAAAACCAAGATTGAAATTGGGGAAAATTCAAGTCTTCATAAAAATCTTCTCAATCTTCTTGTTAAATTCAAGGTATGTGGGACTGATTCATGGTTTCTCTTTCAACCATGAAGACCCAAAATCCTTTTCTCAAATTTTGATGGATTATGATTTTTCTTGAAATGGGTCTTTTAAATTAAGAATGATTTAATAAAATTGAAGTGTGGGTTGTTCTTATTTAATGATTTAAAGATGAACTAAGCTCCTAATTGATTAATTCCATTGATTTAAGGAAGGTACAAGTATTCATGGCCCCTTACTCTTTAATCCTTGCATAGGTAGTGCCAAATTGAGATTTAATTATTGATTTAACTTTGAATTTCTTGTGGATTCTTCTTAATTTTGATTTAAATTATGAATTCTAGTTACCCATGTTATTTCTCATCATCAATCATGGCATTTTCATGCATGAACATGGATTTCATGAAGTATATGATGTGGGCTAAGTCCCAAATATGTTTATGACTATGATTTAAACAAGTATGGGTTATGACAAGAATGTGATCACATAAAGTCTTTGTTATGGCTCCTTGAGCAATTATGGGTGTTTACACCATTATGATATGATATGATATATTATGATGATGCATGATGTGATATGCTATGTAGATGAGCTACTCCTATTGCATTGGTCTTGGAAAATGGCTTTTGGAAACTCTTGTTGGCTTTTGAGGCTAATTATGGAAAGACTTGAATTATGATTTGGCTTTTACCCAATTATGCATTATTTTGAACGAAATCTCAAATCTCCATTTTGAAAGCTCATATATGTATTCTCGTGGGATGAGACTTAGTACCGAGGGATTAGAGTAGTAAGTGGGCTATCCCCAAGGGTCCCACTCCTTTCCGTCAAACCATGTGCTAACATGGGTTACCTCCCTAGATGGAATTTACTTGTTATGTATCCCCTTTCTTAGGGGTTGACTAGGGATCTACCTGGCAAGTAGTCCAATTCCAAGTAGTAGCTCGCTTGGTCTCTCTTGTTATCGGTTGAGGTCACATCTCTGCTATGATATGTATATAGGTTTGCACTTCATGTATCACGACATGACATGGCATATTGTTATGATATAAATTCCTTTGGCTATGTGCATTCCCTTCCGTACCATGTGTGCCCTTGTCATCTAGCCTTGTTGTAGGATCATGTGCATGTGCATGACATACCCACATACTTAGTGTATTATATGTGCTAACCTATACTCTTATCTACATGTTCTAACCATGTAGGGACTAGAGATGACTTCCTTCCACAGTTGGACATCTAGTGAAGAATTTGAAGTATTACTTGAGTTGAGCCCTATACTCCAAGGGCAATACCCAATTTCATCTACCCTATGTACTTAGTTTATATTACTTTATCTTATGACTTGAGGGTGAGCCCGAAATATGTCGAGGCCCAGTCTCATTTTATGTAGAGGTATTTTTGGACATATTGAACTTTATTGTATGTTATGCTATGTGTTACTTGAAATGATGTGACTACCTATGTTTTACAAAGGTTCCTCATGTTATGATTTCGTTTTCGCTTATGTTATTGTAATTTTCGGATTTGGAATATGCTTATGTGGAAAGTCCCTAACCCTTCTTGCCCCCATAGCTTGAGTCATACTTACCCACCCCTTAGAACGTAATTGCTATGTGTTATGTGATTCATGCTTATCCCACTCCCGGCAACATCCCCACAGCTTGAGTCCAAAGTCCCAGAATCCCCTAGACTTATTTGTTATTTGTTATGTTTACGCGCTTCCAAATCATTGATATGTGTTATGATAATTTGATGGATTAATCAAGGACTCTCGGGTTCTCCTTCACCATGTCATATCTAGATCCTAATCTCGGGTCGTGACAGTAATGGTTGTCTTTTTTAGGAATTTTTGTACTACTAAAGATTTTGGTAGCACCAGGAAAATATCATCAGGGCAAAGATATCTTATTTGTATTGGCTTTTTGGTTTCATTGACAAAGTTAGGGTAAAACCTATCGAGAGTGTGTATGATATATTTATCATGGGGAAATTACTGATCTTCGACAGTTAGAGAGTCATCTTGATGATGAGTACTTGTTCCAACCTAATGTGATTGACTTTCAGGACCTTCGAACTTAGTTCTACCATTTTCAGGCTTTTGTTACAATCGTAGTTGCTAAACTAGAATTATGACAATGTTAGCCAGAGATTTGGTACACTTAGGTGTATTGTTCGTTGAGTGGTAGCTTGACTGTATCTTCTTCGAGGCCAGATAAATTGGATCTTTTTTACTAAGCATGTGTTTTCTAAAGATCAAGTTGGTGCAGCTTAAGTTCTTGAGAGGACTATGCTAAGTGAAAGAAGTATAGCTAAGGGTTATGGTACTTGGTATGTTTTTAGAGTTGGTTATTGATTCAGGTTTACTCCTAACTTTTATGAGTGATAATTCAGAATCGTTTGGTGATTATGTTAGAAGGGGGGTTTGTTTGATGACTATGTTGTATTTCTAAGGATTATGATTCAGGTTTGTTCATGGTTAGCTTGTGGCTAGGTACATGATCTTGGTTTGTGAATACTTCTCTATCTTAGTTCAGAAGTTTGACTCTGCGTAAGGTATTTTTATGGCAAAGTTTTCGGAAGTAGGTCCCCCTTGGAAGAAAAAATACTGACTTTGAAAATTGTATCTCAGACCCTTGGTAGCGTCGAGTAAGACTATATCTTTTTATCTTATATTCAAGGACGAACATGATTTTTAGTGATGGATGATGTAATGACCTTAATGATCATTTTTTAAAATTTTGAAAACTTATTGTTTACTCTTTCCGTTGGTGGCCCCGAATCTTACTTAACCCATTGATATTGTTGTTTTTGGCATTTCATTCAAAAGTTGAAAGATGTGGTAGTTTTGAGTTATAAAGACATAAGTGTTCTAAAAATGAGTTATGGTATTATTTGGATTTTCGAGTCTCAAAATTTAATTCCATTAGTTTAATCAATTCCAGAATGTGAAAACTAGTCTGGAAGCTCCTTCGCTTGCGGGTTTGATGTTATTTTGTGGGTTTAAGGATTGGAGTTAGAAGTTTGGTTAAAAATAAAAAAGATTTGGCTTTGATCAACATCTCAAGTTCGGATGCTTGGATTAGATTTCTAATCGTTCTATTGGTTTCAAGAGGTGATTTTAGACCTAGGAGAGGTATCGTCATATTTTTTAGAGTTCCTAGGGCATTTTGGTCTTTTAAAATTTTTTACTAGCTTCGTTGTGATTTATTGGATTCCGAGTCAAGGAGATCTCAGATTTATTTTTTGACAATTCCATTGGTTTTGAAATGTGTTTTACAATTAATTTGCACTATTGGTTCATATTTATTGGATTACAAATGAGCTCTGAGGGTTAAAAACATGTTTTGAATGATATTGGTCAATGCGATCAATATGTAGTAAACAGTCCCTTTTTGGCTGAAAATACCTATATTTTTTGGGTTTCTTCCTTCTATATCTCATTTTCACTATTGTTACTCAATTGGAGCTCAGGGGAGATGATTTTTGAAGCAATCTTTTGAGAAAATTAGTTGGGATAAGTCTCTTTATCATTTCTAAATCACTTTCTAACATTTTCATCTTCCAAAAATATTTCAAAATCAAGATTTTCAAAGTGGTTTTGGGATTTTTTGTTCAAATTTCATGATTAGTAATTTTATAATTTCGAGACCATTTCTTACTTACATTTTATGGAATTTTCACCTATGAGTTCTATTTTTCATATAAAACATGATTCTACACTCAATTTTTAGATTTGGCATTTTTGATCAAATTTTGAACAACTTTACCCTCGGCTCTTAATTATGGCAATATGGGTATCAATATACGCCTTATGATGTGTAGATTGCAATCTTGATAGTGGGTTAATGATTTAGAGTTAGTTTTTATGAATCAATCTTTTGATTAGTGTGTTTGTGTGTGGTTCGGCCTTGAGGTAAGTTTGGCCAATCTTTTTTGGAACTAGGGTTGGGTAATTGAATATCCTTATGTGGTAGATTATGAGATGGAATTGTATCATGACTGAATTGATATTGTATTATGATGCCCGTGATGAAAACTTTAATGGTCATGCTTGTTCATGATATTGTGTTATATTAGTGATTTGATACCTATGATTTATGAAATGAAATATTTTGAGAAATGTGATACATTGTGAAATGAAATGATTGACAGACTGAGATACTTGTGAAATAATTTTAGAAATATGATATATTGTGAAATGAGATGTGTTGAGGCATGAAATGAAATGTTGAGGCATGAAATTATTTGAGAGGCGATATATTTGTGAATGATTGTGGTTTGTGGTATACTTGGGAACTAAAGGACTTTGCAGGAAACTATTGTTATTTTGAAAGAAACCTCTTCTCATTTATTTTAAGAGGGTATGATTGTAAACTTTGAACTTGATTACTATATTATTTGAGACTTGTATTGTGTTGATTGTTCTCTCTTATTTGTGTATTGGCATACATTCATCCTCACATTGTATATTGTAACACCTAGAAGTTTGAGAGTTGTGGAACCATCTTTTTGTTATAAAATGTGATACCTTTCAAAACTTTTGGCCATAAGGAGGTGAAAAGGAGATATGAGATACTGTGATTGTGATTGAGATATATGGTCTGCAAGGCCTCGATAGGTCCCTCTTAGTTTATGGAGCTTTAGCTCGACGAGGAAGGGTGGGGTGGGAGAGTATACGACAGGTTATGTGATAGTCTTGATTCACATTGCATTGCATACATTACATCATCATCATCATCATTGCACTATTGTATTTGAGTGAAACATTGTATCGTGATCTATATATATATATATATATTGGCGGCACTTTGCCTGATTGATTTTCCTGGTGCAAATAGAAGCGTTTCTAGTTTATTTCATGATCTATTCATTTCTGAACACCCAGTTGGTTAAGTCTACTCGGTACATATTGTTTATACTCACCCTTACTTTTGTATCTTCTTTTGGATGCAGACTTTAGATAGGGTTACTCTCGTGGCAACTGATGATTCTAGTAGAAGTCCTAACCCAGAGTTGGTGGTGAGACCCAGTGGTTCCGATCTACTACTAGACTTTATCCTTACTTTATAGTCTTTACTTTATTTTTTAGACTGTGTGATTTGTACTATTGTAATCATGGTATTAGATGCTTTATATACTCGTGACATCAAATTTTGAGATGATTGTAATTTCTTGTGTTTCATTTCTTGTTTTGTGACTTGACTTCTCTCTTGGGAATCTCGTGTGGATTTACTTTTTGGCTTCCACATCAGGATGGTTGATTTGAGATATATACCATCATGACCTCAAACTTTGAATTGTGACAGAGATATCACAAAAAACAAACAAATAAGTACTTACTAATTAAGAGTTTAGTTTAATTTTGGGCAACAAAATAGATAGTTAGGAGCTCCTCTAACACTTTTTAGCTTCACTACCATTATAAGCAGTACCCCATATACTATACCTTTAATAATTTTTTATAGAAAATGGAATTATAACTACTATTTTCCCTCCTAGTATAAAATAAAATTTAATTTGTTTTAGTTCTTGTCGTGACTAGCTATGATTGTTACGCTTTATTTTATTTTCATTTGGATACATCTTTTGTCACTTTCTAGAAACACAAAGTTATTTACTCCCTCCCCTCTCATATATATTAAAAATAGATTTCTTAAAATAATTGTCAATTTGGATAATTAAGCGAGAATTAATTATTTTTTTCTAATTTTATCGTTAGCATTAATTACTCTAGAATTAAGAGACACATATATAGATAAAAATTTAATTATTTATAAGGGGTATATTAGTCAAACACCAATCCTAATTTATTTTTTCTTAAGGATTATGTTAAATTCTAACATGACAAATAAATTGAGACGGAAGGAGTATTAATTCATATCATTTACTTTATTTACTTTTTCTGTGTCCGTTCTTGGATGAGAAAATAAAAAAAATTAATCATGATGGAGACACGTCTTCAAAAAGGTTCCATTTAGTTCATGATATATACCTTAAAATTTACTCTATTTGAAATTACGTCTCTTAATTTATTTATTTTTTTAAATAAAGGTTTTCATCACAAATTAATGAGAAAGTTGGAGTATAAATCTTGATTTTTCACTCATTTTTTATTGAATCAGCTCGAAGAAAAAATGCGTGTTGAAAAATATATTCACACTGAAATAGTGAAAAATTTCCTAATTTATTCATATGAAAACATTACTATGTTTTCTTTTCTCAAAAATTCAATCAAAGTATCTACGGAAATAAGTGGGACAATAGTGACTTGTTACTAAATTGACTCATTAGAAATTTTGTCAATTTTATTTTATTTTTTAAATTTGAAATGTTATATAGAGTCATAGTAAAAAATATTTTTTATTAGATACTAAAATATTTTAAAAGAACAATTAAAATTTTAAAAAATTAGAATGGATTGGGTCTTGATTCATTTTGACTCAAGCAAACTTGGGTTGGGTTGGGTTGGATTTTGACTGTTGCTTGTCTTGACCCATTATGACCAAACAAATTTGATCCAACTCACCCAATTGTCACCCCTATAATACTATTTATACCTTTTATAATTGGAATATTTTTAAATATATACAATAAAGTAAATAGTTTATAATAAATATACTCATTTTTTTTTACATAAAAAATAGTCAAAAGTCATCAATAGTATGCACTAACTATATGTTATAATACACTCAAAAACTGAATATATCTTACATATATACATGAGTTATACACTGACTAATATATGCATTATGATACATTTAAAAAGCTGGATATAATTTAACTATAAATGAACCATACACTTACTAAGTTACTATACACGAAATATATATTGACTATTCAATTCCAACCAATTCAAAATCTATTCTAAATAGTCCAAAAGTTAGATATGAAATCCTCTCATGTTTTGAGTCCTTTAATATATAATTTACTCAAAATGGTTCATATTTGTGGTATGTCAAATTTTAAAGAAGAAGAAGAAGAAGAAAAAGATAAACGAAGCATCAACCACAAAAAGAGAAGATGAAAAAGAAGGAAAAAGAAGATGAAGAATGAGGAACCAAAAGAAGAAGAAGAAGCCATAGAAGTTCAAAGGGGTCAAATTGAGTAGGAATCAAATAGAATACTTAGAGTGCAAACTTAATGTAGCAATGGATGATGCGGACATAGAAGTGAAGCTTTCTACTCAACTTATTTCCAACAGAGAAAGTTTTAAATATTTTGGGTTTGTCATTCAGAGTAGTGCAGACATAAAAAATGATGTCACGCATCTCATTGAGGAGGCATGGATGAAATGGAGGCTTGCATCTGAAGTATTTTGTTATAAGAAAGCACCAATTAAATATAAGAAATGGTAGTTAGATCATCTTTGTTATATGGGGTAGAGTGTTGGCTAGTTAAAAACTTACATGTTTAGAAAATGCATGTTGTGGATATGGGAATGTTGAGATAGATGTGTGAATATACTAGGAGTGACAAGAATAGGAATGTGATTATTTGGTAGAAAGTGGGAGTGGCCTCTGTGGTAAACAAGATGAGAGAAGTCAGACTAATATGGTTTGAGCATGTGTAAAGGAGGTGTGTCGAAATTTCAGTTAGGAAGTATGAGAGGTTAGATTTAAGGGTCACACGAAGGGGTAGAGGTAGACCAAAAAAAGTATTGGAGAGAGATTATTAGTCAAGATATGAAGCAACTTCATATCACCGAAGACATGACGTTAGATAGAATGAAGTGGAGGTTTCAACTGTGATTTAAGTTTGAGTCCTACTTTCTGTTGTCTTGCCTGCTTGAGTTGCCTGCTTCTACTCCTGACCAACCACAATCTTTCAAAGCAGGTAGCTCTTCGTCGTCCTATCTGTTTCAGCAGCTTAATTATATATCTTCAACTGATTCGACTATAATTTTGCAATATTACCCCTGATGAGATATTTTTCTAACTGTTTCAACTGTGATTTAAGTGTGAGTCCAACTTTCCGTTGTTTTGCCTGCTTGAGCTGCCTGCTTCTACTCCTGACCAACCACAAACTTCCGAAGCAGGGAGCTCTCCGTTGCCCTGCCTGCTTGAGTTATCTACTTTAGCTGCTTAATTATATTCCTTCAACTGATTCGATTATAATTTTACAATATTACCCCTGATGAGATATTTTTTCAACTGTTGCAACTGTGATTTTACTATCTCATTTTTACAACTTTTCGATTGTGATTTTACCATCTCGCTCCGATCAATTATTTTAAGTCATGTAAAACAAGATATCATATTTTAAATTCAAATTTAGTTATACGAATAAGAATGTAAAAATAATCAATAAGTGTGAGTCTGACCAACCACAACCTTTCAAAGCAGACAACTCTTTGTCGTCCTTTGTGCTTCAGTTGTCTTCTCCTGCTCCTGACCAACCACAGTCTTTCAAAGCAGGCAACTCTTCATTGTCCTACCTTCTCCTGCTCCCGCCCAACCACAACCTTCGAAAGCAGGCAACTCTCTGTCGTCCTGCCTTCTTGAGTTGCCTGCTTGAGTTACTTGCTTCAGCTGCTTAATTATATTTCTTTAACTGTTTCAACTATAATTTTATAATATTATCTCTAATGAGATATTTTTTCAATTGTTTCAACAGTAATTTTATCATCTCGTCCCGATTAATTATTTTAAGTCGTGTAAAATGAGATATCATATTTTAAATTCAAATTTAGTTATACAAATAAGAATGTAAAAATAATTAATAAGTGTGATTCTGACCAACCACAACCTTCCAAAAAAGGAAACTCTTCGACGTCCTTCGTGCTTGAGATGTCTGCTCCTGCTCATGACCAACCATAGTCTTCAAAATGTAACGACTCAAAAAAATTTAAACTTCGTAGTAGTGGATCAAGGTCCATTTTAAACTTTTTATGGTTGTTTAGTGATGATCATGGATTTTATTTAAGTGGTTGTATTAAAAAGAATCGTGTTGGTGGAGTTTTATATGGAACTGTGTGAGAGGACTGACTTTGAATGGCTATATCTCTTGGTATGAGATAAACTATATAAACTATGACCTATCAATGTGAAGGTCTTTGATTTATATTCGTAACGCAATTGGTTTCACTCAAATCGGAGTTTGTATGTGGAAGTTAGGGTCATTTCGGTGGGACTGTCTGTGGACGAAAGTGTTCTGAAAAAGAAGGGTCAAAGTTGGCTAAGGCAGGACCATACGGATGGACCATGGACCGTATGGGGGTTTACGACCCGTGATCCCTTCCGTGGGTTGATCCAGAGAGTGGGCTAGGAGATAGACCAAGGCCCGGAACCAAGTATGGCTCCACGGACCACCTCACGGTGTGTGTGATGCCACACGGCCTGTGAGGGGCCTTCGTGGAGTGGTCCAGAGACTGCTTAGATCCCAGGGCCAGGACTCCGGACCAAGTGAGCTCCATGTACCAGTGTACGGTCTGTGTGCAGCTTCACGGACCATGAGTCCTGCCATGGAATGATCCAAAAAGTCTTTCAAGATTCCAAGCCAAGGCATGAACCAAGTTAAGTCACACGGTAGGGTTCACGGTCTGTGAGATAATATACGGACCGTGTGGATGCTTCTGTCAGTGACTGTTCCAGTTATCTTCTCTATTTTATTAATGGTTAAATGGTAATTTTAATTATCCCTAGGGTCGTTTTAGCCTTTCTAAACTCTCCTAAAACCCCTAAATTGAACCCTAATTCATTTTAATTCATTCAAGCT
>JBCEWC010018535.1:0-11918 GCA_038996855.1 Solanum aculeatissimum
TATCCAGATTCCTATATGTTTTATACAACATGCCACAATATGTATATTATGGAAGACGAAAATCACAGGGTCTCACACAAAGTAACCAATTACAGTAAAAGTTAAAAACATAGATTTGTAGAGAAATTAAAGCAGCCCGATTCTTATTTGGTGTGCGGCCGCCTATGGAAAAAATTTCTAAATTTGACGCAAATTATTAATTTTCGATAAAACTAACGATCTCAACTACCTAATCAAATCTACATAATTTAACTAATTTCTTTTTAAAAAAAGTTTGTCATGGAATATTCCTTAACTGTATTGACACCTGACTATTCCAAATTGGGATAATTACACCCACAAGCCACTGAGAAAAATTATTTACACAAAAAAAAAATTCTCTTAATTATTTTATTTATTAAAAAAGAGCTCAAAATTATATGATACCGATAGGGTATCAATATATTGACGGAGTATCATAAGAATGTATTTTTTACTAATTTAGAGTTTAATAAATAATTTTGTAACTTTAATAATTTTCTAGTCCTATACGATATCGATATGATATAAATATACCGACAGAGTATCACAATGAAGATATTTTTTACTAATTTACAGGTTAATAATTTTTTTATTTATTTCTTTTAAAATAATATAAATCTATATGATACCAATCGAGTATCAATATATCGTCAGAGTATCACAGACGATTGAACTAATTCCATATGATACCGATATAGTATATATACACCATCAGCGTCGAACCATCACAGAAGATTATTTCATAATATTTATGCTGAGAGTGAGGTGAGAAGGTTAAGGATAAATAGTTTGGATCGCGCCTATTTTGCATACTTTTTCCAAATATTTTTTGTTTTGGCCCAACCCAATACAAATTAGAGTCCAGTATTGCTTTGCAAAACCTCTAAAACCCCTCTAATGGCAGAACTTCATCTTCCCTCTATATGCTCATCTATGGTTCACTGACCAAATTACCCGAAACCCCACCAATGATAAACCTGAGAAAGTTCCATTCTTGGCGTTTTCTAACAGTTCTTCAATTCCCCCCAAGCTCAATAGCATCAACATGCTTGAATTCTTCAACCCCATATCAATTTTCATCATCTTTTTGGAGACCCTTTCCGTTTTCAGCTCAGTTTCATAAAGAATCATATAGTTCAGCAAAGAAGCCATTGAGTGTTTTCTTTCAAGAAGCTGTTGGTCTGATAGAAAAGACTGAAGTATCAGAAAGTGAGGATGAAACTGAAAACAAAGAATTGAAGTGTAAATTGAGAGAATTGGAGGAAGAAGTGAGGGTTTTGAGGGAAAAGAGGAAAAATGAAAAGGATATTAAGGAGGAGGAAGCTAGAAATGGTGATGGGGTATTGGAAAATGAGGGGAAGAGTAAGAAATTACATGAATTGTTTCTGAATCAGGAGGGTAAGCGTGTAAAATCAAGAAAGTCGACGCCGTTGAGTATGGAGGATTATACTGTGTACAAAGAGCTTTCACCTGATATGGTGATGTTTGTGACTCATTTATATAATGAAGGGTACTTTAAAGATTCAAACTTTTTGCCTAGGAGGAAGTTTGATATTACTTGCTTCGAGAATAGCTATGCCCGCGATTTTGTAAAGTATGCTGCTGAGCAGTTTGGTAGAGATCACCAAGAGATTGCTAAGTAAGGATTAGTTTAGTTATATTTGCCCATTTTCATATTGATTGTTACTGTTAGTTTTCTGTGTGTTATTTTTATTCATTGAAGTTTATTAGTCTAAGTTGTGTTTTGTTAATTTACCAAAATCTTTGAACAACAACATTTTTTACAGAACTCAGTATGCTGATTATGGGGAAAATATGGAAATTATTGTCCATACCTTATGCAAACATAGAATCTAACTGTTTGTAAACTGATGATATCCTTTATAATGGAGAAGAGACACATTGATAAAGCTAGTAGAAGATGGAAGCTAAAAATGGTAACGGGGTGTTGGAAAATGAGGGGGAAGAGTAAAAAGTTACACAAATTGTTTGTGGAAGAGGAGGATAATAAGAGTGTAGAATCAAGAAAGATAACGCCGTTCACTATGGAGGATCATACGGTGTACAAAAAGCTTTCGCCTGATATGGTGATGTTTGTGACTCATTTATTCAATGAAGGATACTTTAAAGATTTAAAACTTTTGCCTAGGAAGAAGTTTAACATTACTTGCTTCGAGGATAGCTATGCCCGTGATTTTTAGTATGCAGTTGAGCTGTTTGGTAGAGATCACCAAGAGATTGCTCAGTGAGGATCAATGTTAGTTAAATTCACCTATTTTAATACTGGTTGTGATCAGTTTTCTTGCCTGTCACATTTGTTCATTGAGGTTTAGCATTGTCTAATTTGTGTTTTGTTGATCTACCAAAATCTTTCACAGTGACATTTTTGATAGAATTCAGTATGCCAATTATTGGAAAAAAGAAGGAGGTATTTGTTTATATCTTATGGGAAGATAGAAGGTGACAGTTAGTTAACTGATAATATTGAGTCATCATGATGTTGTGGGGCTTGGATCGTTCTTTTGGATTCCTCAGGAATAGAAAAATGTTGGGCAGAATTCAGTATGTCATATAAAATGTGTCGCCATAGATTTAAGATTTGTGATGTCTTAAGTGATGGGTAACAACGTTATATCCCTCTCCCATGTCTTTTTTTCCATGAGCACAAAAGAGACACAAAAGGAGAGAAACTGATCTATAAAATGATCAGATTGTCTAATGTGTAAGAACTCATCTTAGACTCCTGCACCAGATTGATCAGCAACAAATTACAAATGCCTCTCTTTTTATAAACAAAATTGTCTAGTAGCAATTCTTAGCAAATATGATAGCTTTAACAAACCTGAAGGCTTCAGGGGATACTGTCTAGTGAAGAGTCATCTCTTCTCTCTGCTCTAATACTGCTACTTGCATATTTTAGAATCATGGTTTTTTTTACTAATTCATTTTCGTATGTGGTCCCTTTTTGATCTGTTTGTCGGAAATTTATGGTTATTGAGCCTGTGGTTAGGGGTTATTTATTTGTTTGTGGTCCCTTTGTTTGTTGTACCCACAATCTGCCATTTGAAGTACAAAAGT
Source organism: Solanum aculeatissimum (assembly GCA_038996855.1). Taxonomy (NCBI): domain Eukaryota; kingdom Viridiplantae; phylum Streptophyta; class Magnoliopsida; order Solanales; family Solanaceae; genus Solanum; species Solanum aculeatissimum. The sequence goes on from JBCEWC010018535.1 coordinate 3,100, forward strand.
TTAGCCCTAAATCGCCTATCACCTCTAAGCTTCTAGGAAATAATGAATGCTCTGGGGAGAAAAGGTTATATTGGGTGTTTAGTAATGAAAATGAGTTGGGTTTTAATAAATGAGTGGGTTTTAATTTAATCTTGAATTAAAAATGTGGCAAGCTTAGAATAACATATGACTATTTAAAGATCCAAATTTGACCTAGGCTGGTCTGCTAGTTTCACAGGTGTGTTTTAGCCCCATAAAAACTTAAGGGTATGTTTAGACCAGAGGGTTAACGTAGGGCACTTGTGAGCCATTTTCAATAGTTTAGGTGTGGTCCTTTTCCAAACTTGAAAAGGTATGAAGTGATGCTGTCTTTCATCTACATTGGAACGATTTAAAAGTCTATGAATTACAAAAAATTTTTTTTAAAAAATCATTTACTAAACAACTAGTATTGCCAAAATTTTAGGGGGAAGTTTTTAGGGTCATTGGCGCAAATGCCACATAACCTTAATTTTTTTCCTTCGACACTTCAAGTTAATAATAAGTGGATGAAATTACCCCTCCCATCCTTCATTCTTTAGGTTTCTTCCCCAAATTCATCCTTCTCTACCCCTTCAGATTTCAAACCCAGGAACTGCAAGTATCAACAATGATGAATTATAGAGATTTTAAGCTATTTAATTAATAAGACTAATTAATTTTCAACTCTTTTTTAAAAGAGACAACTTAATATTATATGCACCCTGGCCCCTGCATATCTTGACTTGTTGTGTTCAAGATTTACCTGATAGCAAAGCTTAGCTCAATGATTATTCTATTTCTTTTTTTTCATAAGCTTTTAACTACTTTTTCCTCGAGGTAAAACTTTCCATTATACTTGTTGTATACGAGTTTTACCTCATAAGGCAAAAGTTAGCTCGATAATTATTCTACTTCTTTAGGCAAAATTTCCACTATGCATATCTTGGATCGTTGTATAGAATCTTGCCTCATAAGGCAAAACCTGGAATTTTTTTCAAAGCAACCCACCTAGTACTCATTACCAACAATACATGGACAATAATTCAGCACCTGTGATGCTATAAGTTGGAGTCACTTATGTCTTAAACCATGTAAAATGTAATTAGCAAAAACTTTCACATGAGAATAAAGCATCCATAATATAATTAAAAGGATCAACAAGCGTCTGTTAACTAACAGAATCCTGAATTGCATTAAAAGCACTAGTCACTAACTAATGACATCATTGTACGACTTAAACATTCCATCCAATGCCCAATATGTTAATACTAACAATCTGTCTGCTGGAACACTTATTCTTCAGATTATTTTTTCTTCTTGTTCTCTCTCTTTTTGCCTGTTTCATCATCATTAGCATCTTCATCTTTCCGCTTCTTTTTATTGCATTTCAGTGAGATGGATTGAACACTAGGTGAAACATAATCCTCATGTTTGAATTTCAGAGGATCACCCCCCTGCAATAAAAAGAATTGAGTCATGTCAAAGCTACAAGAAAAAGATATCTGAACATCTAACGAGAACTAAACTTCCTTTCATACCTTCTCCAGATATTCTAATATCCTTCTGTTTTCTGCTAGCTTAGCACACTCACATCTGCCAATGAAAAGAAATCACACCATAATTATAGACGAGGTAATTTATAATCGAACTTCATATAGGCTGGTTAAAGAAGCAGCAGAATCTTGCAGTACCTCATCTCTGCTCGAGCCTTCTCAAGTTCCTGTGCCAGAGATGTTTTGGTACCAATACCAACTCCGTCTTCAACAAATCCTCTCGCTTCATTTTGTTCCATAAATTCTCCTTTGACTGAATTAGGTCTAGACTTTGGTTCAGAAATTCCCATTCAATGAGCAGCAGGAGCAAAAATTAAACACCTGAAATAGAAAAGAGACAAAAAATAATCACTAGTCCATTTGAAGGACAATCCGTGTAAAAACTTGGGAATTTATCCCATAAGGAACTCCATGTACTTCTGTTTTGGCCCAACCCAATACAAATTAGAGTCAGCAGCTGTAAGCCGTAAATGTATTGCTTGCAAAATCCCTAAAACCATGCTAATGGCAGAACCTCGTCTTCCCTTTATACACTTATCTATGGTTCAGTGACCAAATAGCCAAAAAACCCACCGATAATATACCTGAGAAAATTTCATTCTTGGCGTTTTCTGACAAATCTTCAACTTCCTCCAAACTCAATAGCATCAACATACTTGAACTCATCAACCACATATCAGTTTTCATCATCTTTTTGGAAACCCTTTTCATTTTCCGCTCAATTTCAGAAAGAATCAGCTAGTTCAGATAGTGTATCTAACAGAAAAGCAAAGAAACCATTGGGTATTTTCTTTCAAGAAACTTTGGCCTCTTAAAAAAGTCTGAACAATCAGAAAGCGGGTATGAAACTGAGAACAAAGAATTGAAGTTTGAGTTGAGAAAATTGGAGGAAGAAATGAGGGTTTTGCGGGAGAAAGCTAATAGGAAGACAGAAGCTAGAAATGCTAATGGGGTATCAGAAAAGAGAGTGAGAGTAAGAAATTACATGAATTGTTTCTGAATCAGGAGGTTAAGAGTGTAAAATCAAGTAAGTCAATGCCAGAGTATGGAGGATCATACTCTGTACAAAGAAGTTTCAACTGATATGGTGATATTGGCTACTCATTTATACAATGAAGGGTACTTCAAAGATTCAAACTTTTTACCTAGGAAGAAGTTTGATATTACTTGCTTCGAGAATAGCTTTGCCCTTGATTTTGTGAACTATGTAGCTGAGCAGTTTGGTAGAGATCACCTAGAGATGCTAAGTAAGGATCAACATTTGTTATATTCACCTATTTTAAAATATTGGTTGTGGTCAGTTCTCTGGCTGTTGCATTTTTTCATTGAGGACTTGAAGTTTAGCATTGTCTAATTTGTGTTTTGTTGATCTACCAAAATTTTCAACAATGACATTTCAGATTGAATTTAGTTTGCTAATTATAGAAAAGAGGGGGAAGTGTTGTCAATGTCTATGCCTTATAGAAGCTGACATTTTGTAAACTGTTAACTGATTATGTTGTGGTGTTTGGGAAATATGTCATATTTTCAGATTCCTCAAGTGTAGAAAAATGTTGAGCAGACTTCAGCACTTCTTACATCAAAAAGTTCGAAGTTATAGATTTGTGCTGTCTTAAGCGATATGAGTTGCATTATATCCCCCTCCCACCCTTTCTCTTCATGAGCAGGAAAGGGAAGGAAAAGGAAATAAAATTCTCTTGAAAATCATCAGATTATCAAACATGTAAGAATTGCTCCTAGTATTATTCATTATAGTGAAGTTTCGTGTACCGTAGATGTACCAGGAGCAATCACATTCTCTTCATCCTGATCTTCTGCAAATTGTTTAGTACATTGAAGTCACTACCCAACAAATATTGAAGGGCTCTAGTACCTCCAACACATAAAACCTACTAGGTGGTCCTGTAACTAACAGCTACTTCACCTCACTATACCTTAGCTTTTCCTAATCTCGACAGATATCAATGTATGACAATAGGTCTATATCATACCCCTGCCACGCATGTATCCATCTTAATTATTGATCAACTGAGTTTTTCGGCCCCAAATTTAAAATCAAGTCTGCCTTTTCATTCATTCTTCTCAAACCAGCACATGCAAGCCATAAAAGAAAAGAAATATGGACTACACCAGAGACATACCTAGTGTAATCCCACAAATAGCATCTAGGGAGGGTAGATGCACACAAACCTTATCCTTACTTCGTAGAGATAGAGAGGTTTTTGCTAGACAATGACTTAAAATAAAGCAATTTGAATAAGAGAATACATAAATGAGAGCAGTAACAACAACGAAATAATGTGAAATAAGAGCAACACACAACATACCAAGGAAAGAATAGTGGTGCAACACACACTTTTCCACTTCACATATCCAAACCATCTCAGTCTCGCTTCTATTATCTTATCCACCACATAAGAAGCCCACAATGACCCGGATATATTCATTCCTAATCTTATCCTCCGAGTATGCCCACACATCTTCCTTGTCATTCTCATCTTCCAAACATATGATAATATTGGAATCTAATGACATACAACAAACAAAAGGACCATATGCAAACAAATAACCCCATCCACCGGTTCAATAACCACAAATCTCTGACAAATCAAGGACCACATATGAAAAAGAATTACTCCTTGTGTCCCAATTTATGTAGCATCATTTGACTTGACATAAAGTTTAAGAATAAAAAGAGGACTTCTAAAACGTGTCGTCTGAAACAAACCTTAGATTTTATGTGGCTATCAATCATTTTAGTAAGAATAAAAGTGGAATTTTAAAGTTAAATTATTTCAAACTATGGAAATGTGACATTCTTCTTGGGACAAACTTAAAAGGAAAGGGTGCCACATAAATTGGGGCAGGGTAAATAGTAAATAAAGCGTCAAAGCCATTAAAAGCTTTAACACAAATAGAATAAAAAAAGCAGCTTCAACAAAAAGTATTAAAAGCTTCAACATGACTGGAGTAAACTTTTTTTATCGAATCCCAAGAACATAGAAATTTCAAACCATAACAAGCTTCATGAAACAACAACAACATCATACCCAATGTAATCCTATAAGTGGGTCTGGGAGGGTAGAAAGTATGCAAACCTTGTGCCTACCTTGCGAATGTAGAGTGGTGGTTTCCAAAAAACCTTCGACTCAAGTGCATCAAACCAAAATAGAAAAAGTTTCATAGAAAGCAGTAAAAGAAATTACCTTAATAACAAGACTTTGAAATGAAGTTATGGCCCGTAATCTCCAGACTGAAGTACAAAAGTTTAGCCCTAAATCGCTTAAAGTACAAAAGTTTAGCCCTAAATCGCTTATCACTCTTAGTTTCTAGGAAATAACGGATGCTTTGAGGGATCCTACAAGTGTGTTTTGGGAGGGTAGAGTGTACGGTAACCTTACCCCTATCTTGTGGAGGTGAAGTGGTTGTTTTCGAGAAATCCTCCGGTTAAGTGCATCAAATCAAAATAGAAAAAGTTTCATATACAGCAGTAAAAATAATTACCTTAATGCCAAGACTTTGAAATTAATTCTTCAAGAAGAATCCTTCAACAGCCGCTGCAGTTATAACCCTCAATCTCTAGATTGAAACACAAAAGTCTAACCCTAAATCGACAACATCTAAGCATCTAGGAAATGACGGATTCTTTGGAGAATGATTATTTTGTAAAATGAAAATGGGTTGGGTCTTAATAAATGAATGGGCTTTAAGTTAATCCTATTTTGAAAACGTGGCAAGCTTAGAATGATACTTTTACAGGGCTATGCTGGAGGGCCCCCCAAAAAAACGTTTTTAGACGAAAAGGTTAACAAATGGTATTTGTGAGCCATTTTCAGTCCGTTATGGGTATATTTGGCCCTTTCAAGCTTATTTTAAAGACCCAAATCTGGTTGTTTCCGAGGTATGTTTGAGCTAAAAAAGAAGGTTAAGGGTACTTTTAGACATAAAGGTTAAAGATGGGTATTTGTGAATCATTTCAATAGGCTAGAGGTATTTTTGGCCTTTTTCCAAACTTGAAAAGGTGTCGACTGATGCTGTCTTCATCTGCATTGGAATGGTTTATGTTGATGAATTCCCACATGCCACTTGTACTGTGTTCAGGATGTTTTCTTCGGTTATTTAAACACTGCTATAGTGCTATATATCCTTTGGCTTTCTTTATTCAGTTCCTTAATCTATTAAACTTGGTTGTGCAGATGGTTGTCTGGCAGTGACTTGAAAAAAGTCGCCCTTCTTGGTTGCCCTTCTATTGCTAAGAAGACCGTTTTTTCTGCTAAGAGGTTGCGTACATATTTCAGAATTCAAGAAGATACTGTGAGTCACTTTTGCTCTTAGGAAACTTCATCACTTCCCTTCTATGCTCCTAAGATCAAATAAGATTACATAAAGTTTCCTTTTTGGGTATATTCTCGAATTTCTTCCCACCTTCCTCCGATATTCCCCTTATGACCTGAAACTTTACGTGTTTTTACTTCAGGTATGCAGCAAATGTGCCTTAAAGGCATCATGCAAGTTTGTGAATCAGAATGTCTGGAAAAGCGATATGACAAATTTACAACTGTCTGTCATAATGAGGGTTATTACTCTGTATGCGCTGGAATCAGTTCCTCCCCAGTTAGTAATACCAGATGAAGTAAAGGCTTCTATCAGTCGCTTGCTGATGGACATCTTGAGACTTAGTCGAACTGTGTGTTAACACTTCTTCAGAATCCGATGAATTGATCAGTATACAGGTAACATTGGTCTAATCTCCGATATGATCATGCTAGTCCTACGCCTGGTTGCACTCTATTTTGTCATGCTTATTCACAACTAGTCGTGCCTATGGTAATGAATCCACGTGCCAAGATGGACAGTCTGGTTGAATCTCTGGACACCAACGGAACCTTAGTTGGTAGAGATGATCAAAAGCAATTGCTCATTTCATATAGGAAAACTGTAAATGCATCTCCTTCGAAACATATCTTTCGCGATCCAAGACTCGAGATCTTGTTTCGAGATCTTTAACAAGATCGCATTCAACTTTGCAGATGACTAAAGTGTACCAAAGTCAAATATTTGTATGTTTGCAGAACATATATCAAGAAATTTCACTTATGAATGTACTAAGAATTTCTTCTTTAGAACAGAAGTTTGGTAATACCTGCCATGTTTGTTATTAATGTTTAATACTCGACATATATTTGGGTGCCTCGGAAACAACCTCTGACAGAAATGTAAGGTAAAGCTGCATACAGTAGACCCTTGTGGTCGAGCCTCTCCCCGAACCCTGGCATAGCGGGAGCTTTAGTGCACCGGGCTTGCCCGTTGTTTCCCAAACTCTACTTGTGGGATTCTACTGAGTATGTTGTTTACACAATATATATTTGGTAATTGTGGATGAATGTGGTATTCATTTGGTACTAAATGTGATGTTCATTTAGAATGTATGTAAATGACTAGTAATTTTGTTGAAGAGGAAAATCCATAGACTGACCCCATGATCTCTATTCCGTAGGAACTACGAGAACACCTAATGAGATTCCAACAAAGCGTTGTGGTGAATTTAATCGTGATATTTAAACTTTGTGCATCTATAATTATTTTTTAAGGATAAAATTAAAATTTTAAAATCAAGTTATGTTTAACTATAAAAATATAATATTTTTGGAGGATAATATATATACATATAAAAAAAGAAGCTATATTATATAATTTGAAATAAAGAAAATATTACCATACAATTTATGTATTTTCAAATATCTATTTGACTATACATTTTGGGTCAATTTTGAAAAATCTATCTTAAAAAAATAATAATTAAAGTTTCAAAAACTAATCCCACTCACAAAATTTCATTTTTTTTCCGAGTATAATGATCGTTTGTCCAAGCATAATTTCAACTTTTAAAATCACGACTTCAGTAGCTCAAGTTTTCAAATATTAAATTTTAACTTTAAAATTTCGGGTCGAACATGAGTTATATTTTAAGAAATAAATAAATGAGAAATAGCCAAAGCTCCTCCTAATTAATGTTTTCTTAATAACTTGTTTGGATGGTTGTTACCTATAATATTGTAGCGTTTTATGAAACAATCGATTTAGTGTCACATCGTTACTTTTTTCTTCTTCTTTTTATTTTATAATCCTATTTTATCTTTTACCTTAATTTTTAAAATAATTTTATCCCGATTTTTACTTTTTTATATTTTATTCTTCAAATTACTAATATATGACATTATCTAACGACATACAATCTTTATATTCATCAAAATAAAATCATATAATATGATATATGCAGTGATTTGTATGTTTTCCATTTTAAAATAATTAATGTTTTTATTTTAAACACACATATTTAAAATAAATTTTTCACTCCTAAAAAAATATTAGAATTTTACTATTTTATTTTTAAGTAAATATCTTTTTTTAAAGAAAATGTTTCTTTAATGACATTAAATTTTCTGTATTAAAATAAGGGGAAGATTTAAAAAAAAAAATCACAGAAAGAATGTTGAAGACAAACCTGACACATTATCCACTTTACTAATTATAAATGCACTTTATACTATAATCCAAAAAATCCACTTAGTGGCGGAGCCACATAGGTATTATGGGGTTTATTCGAATCTTTTTCGATAAAAAATTATACTATTTATATATGATAAAAATAATTTTTATGTACGTAAAATAGATATCGAACCTCTTTAAGTTAGTTCACGTGTCTACTTCTTAAAATTTTGAACTCCTTTACGAAATTTTTTGACTCTGCTAGTGTCACCAGGGTGTGTATCGAATTCTCTGAAGATAGTGTATTTTTGGAGAATCCAACACGGGTGCAACATCAAAAGTGAAGAGTCCGCGCAACTTAGATTACAATAGTAACAAATTGACAAGGGATAATTATACCCACAAGCCACTGAGAAAAATTATTTACACAAAAATAGCCTACTTTTTTTTTTTAATTACGAAAAGTAGCCATCTGGCTGACCTTTGACTATTTGTTACAATTTTGGGCATTCACCCTCGTTGTATAGACATGTATAATCAGTGTATTTTTATGTATCATAATGTATATTTAGTGTATAGCTCATATATAAGTAATATACATTGTATATCAGTGTATACTTTCTATAACTATATTGTATAGTCATGTATAGTTTCACTGATTTAGGGCTATTTTTTATGTAAATAAAACATGAAATATTTTTTTTTTGATAAGTTTTTTACTTTTTTGTATATACATGTAATTTGCCGAATGACAATCCACCCCTCCCCCACCCCCCA
>JBCEWC010018536.1:0-11917 GCA_038996855.1 Solanum aculeatissimum
GTTTTACTATTCATGAATAGTAAAACGCGTTTACTATTCATGAACAGTAAAACGTGTTTACTGTTCATGAACAGTAACACGGTCAACATTGGTGTTCCAGTCAACAAAAATGACAATCGATCTCAATATGTTTGGTTCTTTCATAGAAGACAGGATTAGTTATTGACATACTATAGGGTATCAGCTAAATCCTTTGACAGAGAGTTAAGAATCCATAATCTGGCCATATCATCAGCGTTCCCACAGAGCAAACGTAGGTGAATTTGGAGCTGGTTTCTGAACTTTGCCATTGATGAATTTGACTTTATTTTTCACTGATAATGCTCTAAGGACACCTCGCCTTCAAGATCTGTATCCAGATCCATAAAAAAATACTAGATCCAACACTCTCTGAAATGTGTGACAGCTAAGATATAACTAATCTCCTAACTAACTTCCGTTAATCTCCTAACTAACTTCCGTTAATCTCCTAACTAACATTCTAACTGACCCTCTCTAGCAAATACGCATAATTAGCAGAAATTGAGCCTAATACTATTCTTAACAGACCTCTAATCAAATGCAGAATAAAATAATGCTATATATTATTTTGAAATTATTATATTTTATATCTCACACCAAACGATTCCTAAATGTGAAGTAGTTGAGGTGTAAATGGAAAATGAGAAAAGGCACCTTTTGGATTGAGTCAAAAAGGAACCTTTTTGGATAACAACTCTCTATCTCACCTTTTTATTGTCTATGAATTCAGATTTTAAAATAATGAAATACGGAAAAATATGAAATTCTTGTCTTCTTTTTTGTGCATTGTTTTCAAATAAAACATAAATGTCGTGATTTGTTCCATTCATTGAATTTGCTAGACTTGTGTAATTTGCATTGCCGTTATTACAGAAACAATTTTTCATTCAAGCAAAAGCCAAAACCTTGATAACCTTGAAAGGGTTATAATTCTTTAAGACACACAAACAACTCGTGGACTTGGAATAATATTCTTCTTCTCGTGCATTTTTTAGTTAATGGGTTGAACACAAATTACCAACAGTAAATCAATTGAAAGTCCATTATTTTACTTTGTTTCTTTTCCTGTCAGCTGCTAGCACAGATTCAACTTTTCTGGTGAAATCGACAATTATTCAGCATGTCTCTACATTTGGATTTCATCAAAAACGAAAAAAAGGGAACAGAAAACACTAGTTCTTTTATGATCTGTAGAAAAGAACCATAAATTAATAAAGTCATCAACGAATCAATGAAGACAGGTGGAAAAAGGGAAGTCTGAACTTTCACGTTGTTGGTGATGGTTCCCCATTCTCCCTTCCTTTAAAAAGAAGCTGAAAGAAACAAACAAAATGAAGGCCTAATTCAAGATTATCTACACAGAGCAGTAGCTTTTTCACCAATTTGTGATACTTTCTGAAGAAATCAATAATTCCTCCAAGTACTCAGCACCCAAATCTTCAAACACAACAACATCCTTTCTTGCTCTGTTTCTTCTTCTACTCACACTCTTTCTCTTCATAGAATGTCTCTTCTTCAATTCAATCACGGGCGAACAATACCCATCAAATCTACACTTCATTTCACATAATGACTCCTTCACTATCTCCACAGGAAAATTAAGTATCGCCATCGAACCCCTCATAGCAAATGCAGCTTGATCATAAGCCAACGCAGCATCTTCAGCATTATCAAACGTACCAAGCCATACACGAACACCATTCCTCGTAGAATCACGAATTTCAGCAGCAAATTTCCCCCATGGCCTCTTTCTCACACCTCTGTAATTCTTTTCCTTTTCGGGTTGCTCTTGGCAGGAAGTCACCTCTTCTTCCTTGATACCAGAGCTAGAGGATGAGTTTGTTGTTTCTTGGGATGATCCCTCAGCGACAACATTAAAAAGGAACATGTCTTGGGTGTCATTAATGTTAAATGGAAGAGAAGTGTGTTGAAAAAGAAGCTCATCCCATGATGAGTAATCCATTCTTCAAGATTTGTTGTTGTTGGGACTATTCTGTTTGGGTTGAAGTTTAAACGATGACTAAAGGCTTATATATACGTGAAGATGAGGAAACTTCTAAGGGAATGATATTTTATTATTAATGGGATAAATTAGTTAATTAATCCAAAATGATTATAATTTAAATAAGTAATTAGGAAAGGAATTTGGGGAAAAGGGAGTGTTCAAGCACGTGAGTCAAATGACACAAGGCGGCATGGTCCAAGTCATTTTGGTTTTCTTTTTTCTGTTCATCAATATCCGCTTGATGTGAATGAGACTAGTCTTGGGTGATTCACTATAATAGTATTTTATTTCATAGTTTATGAGGCAATATGAAGTAGAAGTTGGTAAAAAAAGAAAATGCATATCAATCGAAGTCTAATGCAGAATTATATGCTGCCTTGTTCAGGCCAAATGAAGTCTATATTTACCATAATCTAAATAAATCATATATGTACATATTCCCTGCTCAATTTGTTAATCATGCAACTACAGGATTACAAAATATCCACTCAATCTCTTGTGCGTTCATGATAGATTTATCTACATATGATACTTTCAAAACTATATGAGTTATTGAAAATAATAGAATCAATTATTTCTAATGTACCTCCAGTTCATGCAAATCTTCTTTTATCAAACTATAACTTGCTATTTTGTTGAATAATGACAAAAGTCTCACGTTAGTGGTTAATGAGATGAGTGGACTCCTGATTAAAGATTGGGCAATCCTCATCCCTTTGAGCTAGCTTTTGGGGTGTGAGTTAGGCCCAAGACCTAATTTTATACATTTCGAGTCTATATATTTAAATACTATGGCGTAACTATGAGAAGTGTCCTGGAGTGACGTTATTTTTTTATTCTGCGATGGTGCTTCAGTTTCGGTAGCACTCGGAGATTCCATGACAACTTAGGTCCTTCTTAGTTAAGCTCAAGTCCTTAAATGATAATCCGACCATAAATCACCTAAAATTTGACACTTTCTCTACTTTCTGCTTATTCTCCATATAGGGAAATCTTAGTAGCTCAGTTAGTTGGCTACATGAACTTTCACCTTGTTGGTGAGACTTTGATTCCCCATGTTGTAATCCCCTTCGCCTACTCCCAATTAAAAAAAAAAAAGAAGCTTATTGTCCATATAAACATCAAAATTCTATAAAATAGTAATAAATTAACACAAACATACAAGAAAACATAGTAAAATCAGTTAAAGAACATTCGAAATACTAAGTAAAAAATATAGAATAAAATTTCTAAGCACACCAGTGATAAACTGAATGCGTGCTACATCTTATCAACAACATATGTATATACAATACATACACATACATATGTACATGTTTATATATATGTATATATAATTTTTAAGTTGAAATATAAAGTCTAATGAGCTTTTTCTGTGCAGATTTGTGAATCCTTATCCAAATGTCTCACATTTGGCCATAAAATTTCAAAATTTAACTTGAAATTAAATTTTAGATTTTTCAAAAATGTGTTTTTGTCTTTTCCTTCAAATTATCCATAAAAAGTCAAAAATAACTCTAATTTATATCCGTTAACAGCCACAATTGACCATAAAATACTAAAATTCAACTGAAGTAGAATTCCAAAATTTTCAAAAAATTGAAAAACAATAAAGATATATTTTCACTTCAAACTACAAAAAAAAAAAAAAAAAAAAACCCCTACAATTTGTATTTATGGCCAAACTCAAAAGTTCAAAGGTCATTTCACTTTGAAAATAAAATTATTGTTTTTAAATTTTACAATGAACATGGCCTAAGCTTAAATTTTCAAATACCGTTTTTTTCAATTTGAAAACAAAAAATATATCTTGTGAATATACTCACAACATGGTCAAACATCTTCATTTGTTTTATTCTTAATCAAAATTTTTATAGCTATACAAATGTCACCTCATATTTAAAATTTTTAAACTTACACAAATATCATAATAACATGTTTTGTATAGATAATAAAAAAAAAAATTCCATGATCAACCAAGTGGTAAGAAAATATTTCTACTGTATACATATAATAATATCGATTTCTCATACAAATATTTATTGCAACTTTAAGTTCTATAGTTCATCTTGTAATTTTCATGAAATTAACTTTGGATATAGTGGCATATTATAAAGTGCTGGTCTGAATATTTTGAGTGTGTAAAAAAAAGACATAATATTTGGGGATTTTTTAAACTTGACACTTTTTAATCACTCGATAAATACTTAAATTAATTATTTGTCTTAATTATCTTATGAACTTAACAATTTGAAGGTCTACTCTGACATGACAAAAATCATTGATATACAATAATAGTTACGTACTTGTTTCAATTTGTGCATTATCTTAATTACTTCTTTAATTTAATATACCACACATATTTACCTCAAGCTTATATTTATTTATTTTATTTGTTAGGTGAAATGGTTATTTATTTCCAACTGTGAAAAAGAAAAACTTCACTGACTTTTGGCTCTATAAATTTTGCCAAAATAATGTGGTACAAACTTTGTATTTTTTTGCATTTCTTCTTTATATGGAATATATAATTATTCTTAACTATTTATTTTTCTTCCTCTTTAAATCACATCTGTAAAAATTATTGACTAAACCTCTATTATTTGAGTCAAATAAAAAAGTTTTAATCAAGATAATGAAGGTCTAACTGTGAATTTTATTTTTATTTAGAAAACTAACAACTATTTATTTAAATTGCGTACTCTTTTTTTTCCACGTAAAATCTACCCAAAAAAACCATTATGTACTCCATTCTTTTTGGTTAAATAAGAATATTTTGCCAAAATATTAAATTAGATATTTATTTTTATTTCAGCTTTAGATGTAATGATAATTTATTTCAATTGCGTATATCTTCATGATAAATCTGAAAAAAAGAATTAGGTGATACTCCATCATGTTTATCCAAAAATAATAATAAAATTATTTAATTAGCCTAAATAGTGGAGTTCCATTCGTTGTTTTTTCACAAATTGGATTTATATTTACATAAATATCTAAAAAAAAAAATAATAAAATTTTGAATGTCTAATTTTTTGTTTAAACTTTGTACCTAATCAAACCGTGACGTATAAATTGAGACAAAAATAGTACTCCCTTCGTCTCATTTTATGTGACACCCATTGACTTGGCATGGTGTTTAAGAAAGAAAGGAAGACTTTTAAAACTAGTGATCTAAAATTATTCTTAAATATTTGTGTGATTGAGAATCATTTCATTAAGAAGAAAAAGGAAACTTTAAAGGTAAATAATTTCCAATTAAAATAATGTGACATTCGATGGACCAAAAAGAAAAGAGTGTCACATGAAATAGGATAGAGGGATCAGACTAAGATCTATATATAATGTGTCGGCGGCAGATTTGTATCCTTTGTAGTTGTCCCTAATAGAGTGAAGTAAAAAATTGATTGTAATAGAAGAATCAAGTAGTGTTTAAATTTAATGTGAGTTGGGCAATTTAATTACGTTATGTGACCAAATACCATGAACCAGATGACTTTCCTAGTCATTAGTTGCAATTTATAGTAAGGTCAATAAAATAACTAATGTCTCTTTCTAGATAAGTGATTAAATAATACTACTAGTAGCCTACTTGGATTATACGCACGAGGCAACTGTTTATTAATTCATTTAGAATGCCCCTATGGTTCCATTTGTTTCTTCTCTAATTTATACAAACCACTAAACTAAAATCTGAATTTTCTTATTTAAGACTTCATTTTTTTCTGGTCAATATGGAGGACTAAGACATACTTCTTGTGAGCAAGAAAAGTGAGGTTAAAAAGGTACAAGTAAAAATTTCGAGTATGTCATATTAACTAGCTAATTAATCTAAGCATCCATTCACTCTTTGGCTTCGATTTCTAAGTTTTAGAAGAATGGGCTTTTTCGAATGGTTCAATAGCCCTATCATACATTTCTTCTAAATTTCGAATAGTATTCAAGATCCTCTATTTTCGATTATTTGATTAAAAATTACAGATAAAAAGAAATTATATGACCAATTTCAACTAATTTGAAATTGAAGTAAAGGTATTGATTGATAAATATAAATTTATTTTCACAAATTTGAAGTTAGGCGGATGATAAACACCCTCCACCTTCAACCTTAAGATTGTGAGTTCGAATAACCAGGGCGCAAGTATGTTGAGCTCCTAGGAAGAGGGTTAAATAAAAAAATAAAAACAATTTTTGGATAGATAAAAGAAATTACAAGGTGAAAAATCAAATCTCATCAACGAAGTGAAAATTTAAATAATTAACCCACTGAACTACTATTCCTCACAAAGTTATAGTTATGAGGAATATTGCTAGAAGGAAAAGGGCTTAACTTTGTCATTTAGAGTTGATACATTGTTAGTTGTAAAAATGATGCATATAGATACTCTATTGTTACACAAATTGTTCACATATATCCTTGACCTCTAAAGAAGTGAAAAAGAATCATTTTTTAATTTTTTTTATTTAATGAAAACATTCATGTAGAGGCATATTTGATACTTCTCAAACATTTTTTTATTTTACTTTTTTTATTCAACTACTAATTTGATGGTCAAATTTATATTGTTAACTAATTTTTTTATAAAATTCATCATATATGCTCCAATTGTATTTACATTCACAAAAATAAATTACAATATATTCAAAAATATAACTAGTTTTAAAAAAATGCCTTGCTTTTTTCTCTTTTTTTATTCATAATTTTTTTCCTCATATCTTTACACTAAAGAATGAAAGAAAAAAAATTATAAAATAAGAATAAGAGACTCAAATAATGATATTAAAAAAAGTAAAAAGAAAAAGTCATATGTGAAAAAGATCATATATATTCCCCTAGAGGTGGACATGATATGGATATGGTATATATATTGAATTACAATACCATATCGTAAATTTGGATAATATGATTTTGATATTATAATATTTGATATATATATATATATATTTTTGGTATCCGACACAAGTATTCGGTATCTAGAAATAATATACTGAAACACTGAATACCATATCGAAAAGTATATATGTATGTATCACAAGATAATATTCGATGTCTAGAAATAATATATTGATCAAAGTTGAACAAACTATAATTACCGATTTATCATATCACGAAATATCAAAATCTAATTTCAAAATATCAAACTGTACCGAATTAAATTGATATGGGGAGTAATTGGTATAATAGTTTTCAAAATCAAATACCAAAACTACCCTACCGAAGTTTCAAACAGTGCACCATGTCCACCTTTATATATCCCTACATCAAGTTTTTAAAATAAAAAAATTGATTTAAATTATTTTTTCACATCTTCTCTTAGATAAAAGATTATACGTGAATCACTTTTATAGTGATAGGATACATATAAGTGATTTTTGTAATAACAAGATCATATGTGAACCATTTTTGTAATGAGCGATATACCAACTCTAAATAGTATATATAGATCCTTTTCCCCGGCTAGAACGCCAATATATGAACGAGAAATCAAAATGTGAATAAAATAAAAAGCAAGTAAATTTGGCAGAAATGGAGGAGTTGTCTTTGTCTGGCTATGCTTTATTCTCTGTTTAAGATTAATTTGGAGAATTTTATAGATAGCACTTGGATTTGACAGGTACAAACATACATACATAGGATTGAAGGTCTGAATCTAGTCATGTTATTTCTTTTTCTTCAAAGAATGGTCCCTGACCTAATAATAAAACTAGATTTAAACAATTACTGAGTATTTTAGACTGCTCCTTGTTCCTCAATGATGCAACCTCAAGCTTCCCATAAGAATATCGTGGGTAATTTATTTATTTTTTTAAAAAACTAATAGGCAAATTCAGAAACAATGTACAACAAGTGGCAAAACCAAGTGAATTTCATCTGCTTTTAGACTATGATGCATCAACTATTTAAATTCCTTGTTCAAAATTAGAGGGCAGTATTGTGAATAAGTACATGTGCTCAATTTAAAACGTACAATTGTAGTAAATTAATAAAAGAAAAGGAATAAGTACTATCCAGTATATCAGTATTAATAAGAGCAAATAGCAGGTATGTCTGCTTGAGTCAGGCAGTTTCAGGCAAACAGTTGAATATTAAATTAACGTATTTGTTTATGATGATTATTAAAATATATACGTAATTTTACTATGTTATTTCTGTTAATTATTATTTAATTGTTTCTTTAGCTGCCTCAACTATGAAATTGAAAATATTATAAATTTGAATAATTAAAAAAAATTAAAATTATTTATTCTCTAAATTTTATCTAGATCGCAAAAATAATATATATTGATTCCGTGCAACATACGGTCCCAGGCAGTAGTATGTCTAGAAGTGTAGAAATTTAGCAAGATTTTTCAAGAATGTAAGCTGTTCAACGATCCCCTGCTTATTCTTTAATGTTCAAAGCATGACTTTTGGCTTTTTCTAACAAGACCACAGAAGCCAACGGCCCCTGGCACCTAACATAAGAGTGAACTCTTTTTGTTTTGAGGTAAATGTTTTTCCTTTCCATTCCAATAATGCTCCTTTGGATGAAAACAAGTTATTTAGAATATATTATTTCAGGATTTTTATTCTATCTTTTTTGTGGTGTAAAAAATAATACTATAATTTAAGAATAACTATTCGATTTGTCAAACTGAGATCTGATATGTGACCTAGTCCTATATTAAAATTATATTTGCATAATTGATAGTGACGTACATTGCCAGTAACTATTTTGGTGAGTACTCGAGATGTGACAGTGTGGCAAGCCTCTTGGCCAATAGAATTGCTCCAGCATATTATAGTTATCCTGTATTATGTCTCATCCACATCGACACAATTAGAGTTTATGCCATTCATTACTTTCACAATCACATAAGGAAAAATTCTCAAGAAATACTGACGAAAAAATAACATTGGAGCTCAAAATTGTCATCGCTATTTTGTGCTTTAGCGAATTTTTTTGCTCTTATCTTGTAAATTTAGTCCTAATCTATAAAAGAACTAAATTCTCTCCACTATTATATAGTTTGGCGTTCTCCTGGGTAGAGTTGCCTAGGAGTATCAATTAGAGTTAGTTAGATGTGTTGATGCAATAGAATTGTTGTGTCTATTTTTTGAATTCCAAACCAATTTAATTAAGGGGATTAGTTTAGTGAACAACAGAGAGGTGTTGCTTAGTGGTTGAAGATTCTCGGTATTGTTGTAAGAGGAAGGGATTAATCCTTGAGATTGCAAGAGTTTATAATCATTGTTGCTCCTTGATGTTAATGAAATTTTGCTGAAATCTTGTGAGATAGGTCGTGATTTTTCCTCCTTTGAGCAAAGAGGTTTCCACGTAAAAATGAAATCTTGTGAGACAGGTCGTGATTCTTCCTCCCTTGAGCAAGGGAGTTTCCACGTAATATACTTGTGTCCTCCTTTACTTGTTCTTTCTGTTTTTGCATCATCACTGTGTCAAGGGACCTAATCCTTGACTATAATAGGCGCGTGCAGGCTATCAATAACTAATAACCGATTATTTATCTTTGTCCAAAATGGGTTTGAAGTAGTATTTAAGATCTATAAACTAATCTCCTAAAAACTAGATGACTTCAATGGCCAAAACAAATATTTGGCAAAAGAAAATTATTTTCTCCGTTTTAAAAAAAAAAACTTAATTTGATTTGGATGAAATTTAAGAAAATAAAAAAAATCTTTTTAATCTTGTGATCGTAAATTAAATTATGTTTAAATGAACCAAAATACTCTTTAATCTTGTAACCTTAACATGTAATGCAAATTTGAAATTAAAGTGTTGCCAAAAGAGAGTTTTGATAATTTCTTTTTAAATAGACTAAAGAAAATAAGTTACTATTATTTTTGAAATGGAAAAAACTTTCAAAAAATTTATGGCCAAGCAGTCTTTTTATATTTTTTGAATAAACATGAGGAATCAAATTTGGATTTTGTGTTCTTTATTAAGCTAAAATTATATAGGATGTCATGTTGGAAAGAGCAACAGGTTTCCTGCATAAATTTGGTGCTAATAACAGACATAGGAAAGATATGAGGTGTGTTATGATAGCTGAAAAATGTCAAAATCATTATTTGAATGATTAAACAGATACCAACTAATGAATTGAGATGCTACTCTATAGTGTCTAATCAATCAAAACAAATTTATGTTATTACAGTTTTAATTTTTCTTTTTACTTGATATTCGAAATTCACATTAAAACTTGATTATGTTCATTGCACCTTTGATAATCCACATGATAAATGACTAGGAATAATTAGACGACACAACATTATTGAACTTAATGATTTAGAAGTTGATGTAATTAAACTAGCACATAAATATGGAACTTAGTTTTGATTAAATTTGTACAAATTTTTAATTTCAACTTCAAATTGTAATTTATTTTTTTTTAAATATAAAAGTTTACTCATAAATTTATATTTTCCTAAAAAACACCATATTCTAATTTTTGCACACTTCCTTCCAAAGATATTTGATAGCGTCAATATAATCATAAAAAATATTTACTGTTTCTGCTCTGTATCTCCCGTTAAACATTTTCTTAATTGATATTGTACTAATTGAATTATGAGAGTAGAAAGAAGTATTTTTAGTGACTTTTTATTTTTGAGCAAAGTGTCAACAATACATCAAAATTATATATCTTTTTTTTTAAAAAAAGTTTCACATCTAAATCATTGCAGTGTGAATTTTATACCTAAACTATTACTACAAAAAGAATGTGTTCTGAACAAACTTAATTTGTCAAAATAATTAATATTTGAAATTGATGGTAATATACTATATTGCTCACCCAAAAAAAAGAAAGGAAAAAATGAACGTCGAAAGTGAAAGTTTATCTTCCTCAATTTTTTGTTTTTTATTTGGGGTTTAGAGTCAGCATTGGAGCTCTTATAGCTCGAATTTAGGACCTCTAATTAAAGAAGAAGTAATCTTATCATTTAACCACAACTCACAGTGATATCCTCAATTATATATATGGTCAACCAATTCAATTTACGTTATAATAATAATTGCAAGTGAAAACAAGTGAAATGAAAAGTGGATAGAGGGCCATAGATAGTGAAATGAAATTGTATATGGTGCATGAACCACTATAATCATTTTCCTCCAAATTCATATGTCAAATATTTGTGTTCATTTGTATGTAAAACATGTTAAATAAATCACGAATCCCAGAAGCTAGCTTTAATTGGAATAGGAGTTCTCATTATAGAGGCGGAGCCAAAATTTATAGTTTATAGATTTAAATTTTAATTTTTTTAGATTATTAAGTTTTAAATTAATAATTTATGTATATTTAATGAATTTTTTACTATAAATATAAAGTTTGAATCGAAATTTAAACTCGTAATCAATGTACGGACTCCGCCTGATTCTCGAACATCCTTAATTTTCTACAAATGTAGGACTGTGAAGGCAATGGAGAAGATGTAGACAATAATGCCTCTTCTGAGTCTTCTCCTTACAGCGATTTCATTCAAGCCTTTTTTTCTTATTGGATGAATTGAAGGTTCTTTTTATTGGATCTAAACTTATAATGGCTAAATAATTGATATTAAAAAGTCATCGACAGGTCACTAGTTAAGGTATAATTACAAATACATATATATGGATAGCTATATTTTCTTCTTCTCCTTGTTTTCCTTCTTTTATTAAAGTACGTATATGTGTATAGATACACTGGATACTGGTAACTCCATTAATGGAGATTATTTGAGCTATAGATCAACAAATTTGAGCAAAATCTTCAAGTCAAAATACTTCTGGTTTGCAAGAGTATAAACTGTTGGGAAAAAAGACAATTTTTTTCTTCCCCCAGGTTTAGTTTCAAGTAGAAAAATAACAGAGATATTTAAAGAGAATAATGACACAAAGATTTAACGTG
>JBCEWC010018537.1:0-11917 GCA_038996855.1 Solanum aculeatissimum
TGAGAGGCTTGTTTGGGGTTCCTTCGGGTTCCTCATTTGCCATGTCACGTCTAGGCCCTAGGCTTGGGTCGTGACAACAATGTTAAGCTTTACCTTTGTACCAAGACCCTTCTGAAATGATTTTAAAAAATGAGAAGTAAATTGTGTACCTCTATCCGATATGATGGACAATGGAATTCCATGCAACTTTACCATCTCATGAATATAGACCTCAGCATAATCTTCAACACCATAAGAAGTCTTCACTGGGAAAAAGTGGGTTACTTTCGTCATTCTATCCACAATCACCTATATTGAGTCAAATTTCTTTCTACTCTTTGGTAAACCCGTAACAAAGTCCATATTCACTTCTTCCCATTTCCAAGTAGGTAGTTCAATATCTTGGATGAAACCACTGGGCCTTTGGTGCTCTAACTTTACTTATTGACAATTGTCACACTCCATCACATACCTTGCTATGTCCTTCCTCATACCATTCCACCAATACACTTCTCTTAAATCTCTATACATTTTGGTGGATTCTGGATGAATAACATACTTGGAATTATGAGCTTTATCAAGTATCTTCTCCTCAAGTCATTCCACATCGGGCACACATAATTGCCCTTGATAACGCAATACTCCACCTCCCCCTTGCGAAAAGACTTCTACCTTCTTATCAACCACCAACTTCTTTCACTCAACCAATGAAGGATCTATATCTTGCTTCGCCTTAACTTCCTTATTCAAAGATGTTGTTGCCCCACATGGTATAAATATTTCCCCATTTATCAAATTGTTCACCCTTACTCCCAAATAAGATAAATGGTGCAATTCCTTAACCAACTCTTTATTACCGCTCTTCACATGTGCCATACTACCCATAAACATTCTACTCAACGCGTCATCACAATCATGTCATAATCTTTTAAAAGTTCCAACCATTTTCGTTGCCTTAAATTTAGGTCCCTTTGGCTAAACACATATTGTAAGCTTTTATGGTCGGTGAATATATCAACATGGACTCCATAGAGGTAGTGTCACTAAATCTTTAATGCAAAAAATATTGTTAGAAACTCAAGATCGTGTGTCAGGTAGTTCTTTTCATGTACCTTTAACTGTCTCAAAGCATAAGCAATGACCTTCCCGTGTTTCATCAATACATAACCCAAGCCTATATGTGAGGTAGCCCAATACACCACAAAACCTTTTGAACCTTTGGGCAATGTCAAAATAGGAGCCGAGTTAAGATGATCCTTCAACAATTGGGGAAACTTCTTTCACACTCTTTAGACCATTGGAATTTCACCTTCTTTTGGGTTAACCTAGTCAATGGAGAAGCAATGGAGGAAAATCCCTCAACAAATCTTCTATAGCAACCGACCAAACCCAAAAACCTTCTAATGTCGGATGGAGACAACGATCTAGGCCAATTCTTCACCGCCTCTATTTTCTTAGGATCAACTCGAACACCATCGCTCGAAATAATGTGACCAAGGAAAGCCACTTCTCTTATAAACAATTCACACTTGCTAAACTTAGCAAAGATTTTCTTATCTCTCAAAGTTTATAACATAATACTCAAATGGTCTTCATGACGTTTCACATCTTTCGAATATACCAAAATATTATCTGTGAACACCACCACAAACGTATCCAAAAAGGGTTTAAAGATCCAGTTTGTCAAATCCATAAAAGTAGTAGGAGCCTTTGTTAGTGCAAAAGACATAACCAACAATTCAAAATGACCATACCGGGTTCTGAATGTTATTTTTGCAATATCCTCATCCTTCACCCTTAATTGATGATATCCAGACTGGAGATCAATCATAGAGAAATAGCTTGCACCTTGAAGTTGATCAAATAGGTCATCAATCCTTGGAAGTGGGTACTTATTTTTCATGGTTACCTTATTCAATTGCCTATAGTCCATGCACATCCGAAGTGAGCCATCCTTCTTTCTTAAAAACAATATGGGAGCACCCCACGGTGACTTATTAGGCCTTATGAACCCTTTATCAAGCAAGTCTTTTAACTGTTCCTTCAATTTTTTCAATTCCATCAGGCCATACGGTATAGAGGTATAAAGATAGGTTAGGTGTCGGATAAAAGATTAATACCAAAGTTAATTTCCCTTATAGGAGGAAGACAAGGTAAATAATCAGGGAACTCATTTACTATGGGGATCGAATCAAGAGGAGGAACATGGGACTCAATATCCATGACTCAGACGACATGATATAAACATCCTTTAGAACATTTTTATGACTTTCATATAAGAGACAAGCTTCCCTTTGAAAATATAATTAGTTCACTTCCATTCAAGAATAACCTCATTAGGAACTTGGAAGGTGACCTTGCGAGTCCTACAATCGATAGAAGCATAGGATGCGTGTAACAAATACATGCCAAGAATAACATCAAAATCAGTCATTTAAAGCTCAACTAGATCACATGGGAAGACTTTATGCAAGACCGACACGAGAAATTTTCTATAGACTTTCTTGGCTAGAATTGATTCGCCAATAGAAGTGTAAACAAAATAAGGCTCTAACACCACTTCCGAAAACACATAAAATTTCATGGAGAAATAAGGACTAACAACAGACGTATTGGCACTAGGGTCAAGCAAGACATACATATCATGGTCAAAGACTTTTAACATTCTAGTAATCACACTGGAAGCCTCATCAACTTCTTTTCTGGCATGAAAAGCATAAAATCGATTACCACAGGGACTACAACAATGAGATTAGGCACCGTGTTGCTCTTGCCTCTTATGAGACACTTGACCTTGTGGACAACCTCCCTTACCTTTGTTAGCTGTATAGGGATAGTCAGCAATCTTGTGTCCTATCTTTCCACAAACAAAACATGCATTGGTACCCCTTAGTCATTCACCAACATAGTTTCTCTCACATTTAGGGCACCTAGGAGGATTGACACCATCTCTCACAACATCTCCTTGAGCTTTGGGATTGGTCCCTTTTTCTTTGTTATACTTTTGAGTAGCAACCTTTAAAGATCCTTGGCCTTGTTAGAATCGGCCACCACAATATTTAGCATAGGAGAACCCTCCATCATGGCGAGCTCTTTTGGACTCTCTTGATCTCATCTTTTGTAGTTTCTCACTATTCACTTGTTCACCGTATGTCATAAGGCTAGAGATATCCATTTCCTTGACAAGAATGACAACCTTGCATTCCATCTTCACCAAATCGGACACCCCTAAAATGAACTTATTCATACGAGCCCTTGAATTGGCTACCAAAGAAGGAGAAAACTTGGATAAGTTTTTAAACTTGAGAGCATATTCCCTCACACTCATATCTCCTTACCTTAAACTCATAAACTTCATCACCTTAGCTTCCCATAGTTCAACCGGAAAGAAATGATCCAGGAAAGCAACTTTGAACATCTTTCAGTCAAAAACTTCTTCATCAACCCTTTTAGACTTCCATTGGGTGTGTCACACTTGAACCACACCCTTAAGTTGATATGCTACCAAGCCGACCATCTCCTCAGAAGACACTTCCATGATGTCCACTATCTTATAAATTTCATCAACAAACTCTTATGGATCCTCATCCACCTTTGAACCATGGAACACCGGGGGATTTATTCTAGCAAAACCTCTTATTCTCAAAGTTAGAGTGGGAACCTTAGGAGAAGCAACTGCTTGGGCCAACATCGTAATTGCAGTCCTAAGTTTATCATTAGATATCGGGTTTGCCTGAGGGACTTGAGGAACCTACAGAGCTAGAGGGACTTGATTTGTATCGACATTGTTTCCCCTTGGCAATGGAGCACATCGTGGGACCATATCTGAAATCACCAAGGGACAATCATTACGGTACCAAAATCTTTGAAGGCATGGCATAAAATACAAAGAAAGAAGTGAAGTCTTTTTCCTAAAATGCCTCATAGTCTACTATTCATGGATGTGTCGAGCTTCACACTAATGAACAAGACTACTTGATGCGGAATGTTAGACTCCCTAGGATACTTTCAAACCTTCTGCTCTGATACCACTTTTTTCATAACCCAAACCTAGGGACTAACCGTGACATGATGAATGTAACATTCAAAGGCATTCCATCCAAGCCTCATGTTCCTATCATAAGAATTCATAAGGTAAAATAAGCATATATAACAAAATAAGCAAGTAAAAGTACATAAAACATCAAAATCATAGTTCCCATAGGAAACAAACATCCAATCCATAGTCCAAAATATACATCTACATCATATCATAGATCTTGGCGGGGACTAGCACATAGTTCTCTAGCTCACCCTCAAGATGTACATCAAAGAAAATAGAAAGTGAAGTCGCAAGGTAAAGGAAAAATAATATAGGGATCATTCTTGGAGTATGGGAACTCACCAAAAAAACTCTTCAACTTGATGTCTGAAATAGCCACAAAATGGAATAGCCTCCTTGTCGTCTATCCCTACATAATTTGGGTCATGTAGATAAAGAAGCATGCGTTAGTACATAGAATGCACTAAGTATATAGGTATTCCATGAAGTAAAAGGACATCACAATAATAACAATATGCATGCTTAAAATCATATGAGGAAATATCATAAAAATCCATAAGGCATCATTGCATACATATGTGGGAATAAACCCATGACTGACATTCATAAGACCATGCATACTATTACATGGAATCCCAATGTTCACTCTCATAAAGTTAAAAGGAGTCTACTTTGCCAAGGTAAACTTTATTCTCTCCCTATAGGCTCTATCCTAGAATGGTGAGAACTATTATTTTGACCCCACCTTTTAGGCTCTATCCTAAAATGGTGAGTGTCCATTAAAAGCGATATGGATCCATTATCACCCTTAAGGCATAAAGACATAAATATCATTCCTTTGGCGACACATAGTTATAAGACTATGGTGTCTACCAAAGCCCTCTTGGTGCTAAGTAATATCCCATAGAGTAATTTAAATCATGCATATATATAGCTTTCAACATAGTTCATACTTCATTAAAATCATGTTTTCATAATTCATAGATAATCATCATAGCTTCCATGAAATATCATATCATAAGAATAGTCCATTTACTTAGCTTTCATCATAGTGTGGGTGGACATTCCCACCTTAACATCATCATAAGCATTTAGGGTTTTCATTACCCACTTCATCATAACATCATCATAGCTTTGATACCATCATCATGATAATAATACATGCTTTTTAAATACTTGAAATTATAATCATGAAACTTCATATCTTTAACATAAGAGACTAGGGCTTAGTGTAGGCTCATGAACAATTGAGTCAAAATCAAGCAATTAAATAGAATTCATAGAGTAAAACATGTATTAAAATCAATTTGGATTATTAGTAAAGGAACTCACATCAAATCATTAAGTCCTAATCATGCATAATTTGAAATCATATACATTTGCTTAAAAATAATTTAAATCATGAAATTCATCATAATTCATGCATAAGCAGTCTTAATTATCATGTAGAAATCATAATTCATGCATTAGGAATCATAGCTTAATAGTCCATAAAAAATCATCGTGAAACTTTCATAAAAAGAAAGTTTTAGATTGGGCTTCATGGATGAAACTATTCCATAAATGAAGCCCTACATACCGTAAATCAAATACCTTAGATTGAGGTGAGAAATATGGAGAAATCCTTAGTAAACCTTCAGCTTTACTTTGAATGGAACTCTTCACTTAGAGAGAGAAATATTGGAAACCCTTCAGAGAAAACTTTGAGAATTAGAGTCTTTGAATGAGTTAGGAATAGTTCTTATAGGTACTAAGTCGGTTAGGGTAGTTAGGAAGAGTATAATGATTTAATTTAAGACATAGGAGGATTGAAAATGTAAAAAACAACCTTTATTAAAAACTACCGAAGTCATCTACGAGACCCCTCTTACAATTCATGAACTGTCATACGGCTCGTATATAATCTCGTAGACTAGGGTGTCACAAAATTTTAGCTATTAGAATTCTCCATGAGTGCACTTACAACTCATAGAAACTCATACGGGCTGTAGAGTTCTTCATAACATGCTTCCTTCATTAGAAAGATTTTTGGTTCCTTAAGTCCCTTTCCATGATACAGATGGC
Organism: Solanum aculeatissimum; assembly: GCA_038996855.1. NCBI lineage: Eukaryota > Viridiplantae > Streptophyta > Magnoliopsida > Solanales > Solanaceae > Solanum > Solanum aculeatissimum. Next base: position 6,086 of record JBCEWC010018537.1, read on the forward strand.
TTTCTTCAGAGAGGGGTCTAGGTCTGGATCAGGAGAGGAGTCAGATTTAGAGACTACGAAGTCTACCCCAGCACCACCACCAACACTTTCACCTTCAAATACATTTAAAAAACAAATAGTGTGTCAGGGGATGCAACGTATATATTGGGATGATCTCTAGAATGACGAGCGTGGTCGACAGGCTGACACCATATTGAGGAGCCCCAAATCATTACATATGGGCTAGAAAGTACTCTTGGAATCTGAGACATGTAGTACACTATAGGTTGGAGTGGTTAGCATCTCCATTAGGGAAGTACTCCCCGGTGATGGTTCGTGAGTTTTATGCATTATGCGTTGTTACTATTGTGGAGTCAACCCCGAAAAGAAAACGGTTTCTCACATAGCCCAGGATCAAACAGAAAATGGTGTAAGGAGTTCTGATCGATATATCTGAGACCACTATTTGTAGATTTCTATTTGGTCCTGAGTACCAGACCCTCATTTCTACAACTTAGTATGACTACCGATTGAGGTAGACCAAGGACCAGGGGTTGATGAGAGATATAGACTACAAGGCCTCTCTGATGAGATAGATCGCTGCCATATTGTTGAGCAGGGCCAAGAACCTGAATGGATTTATACATCAACGGTGATAGTGAAGGCATCTCTTAGCTTCACCGATAAGTTTTTGTGGAATGTAGTTCATTTATAGATTCAAGTGACCCATGCTGATAATACCTTGACATTGGATCACGCAGTGTTAGTTGTCAGCATTATTTTTGGCTATGATATTGTTTTGGTCTACCTGGTCATAGAGGAGATACATGAGCAGGTCCTGAAGAGGTCTACCTCTATTCTATTCCCGTGCCTGATCTATAGACTATGTATAACTGCGGGAGTGAAGATTCTACATCAGGTAGATACATTGACCGAGGTTCAGAGGATACTTGATGCCAGCCTCATCAAGGCTTATAAGAATTCGGTGGACCTTCGATCAGCACTAATCCACTAGTGCACCTACTGGAGATGTTCACCACAGCACCACCGACTGAGCCTTATTCATCTTTGACTATTGTTGCTCCAGAGACTGAGGGGACCAAACAGAGACTAAGAGATAGAAGGGGCACACTACTACAATTTCTACTCTTGTACCATATGTCATTCCCATATAGTATTCCCCTGCAGACATGGTATACTTATATGTGGCATCTATCTAGACATTGGCACCTCGATTGGTTGCACTGATTCCTAGTTGACATAACTGTTACAACAAATTAAGCCTTGGGTTTGCAAGGCCATTTCAGATTCTAACGAGAGTGCACAAGCACATGTTGTGACTGTCCTAAAGGAGAGGCATACAATAGTTCATGGCCGCATGATACTTTTGAGCTACGAGTAGAGCAGAGCCTCATTTTGACCCAGAATCTTAATATGACAACTATTCAAATGGAGATCCAGAAACTCCTTACTGAGATGAGAGTAGCAAAACCACCACCACTCATACTTCCTATGCCCGACACTACTATTGAGGAATTTGTTGATATATTAGTTACTGAGGAGATACCCCTCTGTGCCTTTGGAAAGAGGCCTTGTCTTGAGTTTGATAATCCTAATGCTGTGAGACGCGAGGTGGAGTTGATTGACAGGGAGCAGGTAGCAGTTTCCACACGATCTTTTATTATAGATTAGATGACACCGATGGAACGAGTGTAAGAGATTACGAGGGGTATTGGACCATTCGGACAAACTCTTGATACTGACGAGACCACCCGACAAATTATGGGTGGTGATGGACAACTACATACCAACCCTTACGCGCCCAGGTATGTTCTTTATGACCCCTGTACTTTACTTTGGTTTATTATTATGTATTGAGGACAATGCAAAATTGTTTCAATGAGGTATGGGTAGTTATAGGCCTCAGTGAAGTTTGAGTAGCCAAGACCTATAACTATCCTAATTTGTGAGTTCGAGGGGTTTTCTTGAATGTATTCTTTCCCTAAGGACATTTATTTTCTATTGAAATGTCATGTTTAGGATGTAAAAGTGGTATTAGTAGCATATTGTACTGATATCTGTGTCATATGTTAGTTGTTTTTTGTGTACCTTGACTCCGGCTAAAAGCATAAGTTAAGGGTGGCTGCCTAAACAGTGTCCTGGTTCAAAGGTTGGATATTGTGCATGTCAAATAAGGCCAAAAGTCTAAGTTTAGGATAGTTGCTGCAAAGGAATCATGCCAAATGGGAAAGGAAGCATATGAGTGCAATGAGAAAGGAACATTATGCTATGGGTGCATGAAAAATCAATAGATGCCCAAATAACGAGTGAAAAGGAATAAGAATGTGAAAAATAAAGAGGCATTAGTCACTACATTTCAAAAATATCATACCAAAGCCCCCTAAGCCTATGTACAAGACAAGAAAGTCCTAGAGTGATCCTAGTCCAAAGCGTCAAAGGTCGCAATAATTAGTATAGGGGCAAGCCTATGGTATTGTGAACAGTGTTTGAATATCTTTGTGAGTGTGAGTGTCTTTGTTAGTCCGAGGTGGTGAATATTCTTTTATTACTCTGAGTGATAAATGAGACTTCTTTCTGTGAGGGCACTTGACTTGCATTGTTGATTTTAGACTATCTCATTGAGTATTGATTTGAGCATTGCCTTGATTGTCATAATTCTACTCTTGTACTATTACGCATGAGTTTGTCTGATAATTGCTTTATAAATGCACTAATGAGTTTGGTTGGGTATTTGAGATTGATTTTTAGATGATGTATGCCATTGATTGAGGTCGATGTGTTGCTATAGCTGCTTATGTAGATAGAGTCTATCACTTGATAACAAGTAATAATTTTATGTTAAGGGTGTTGATGTGCTACCAAAATGCAACACTTTTGATGCTTAAACTTAAGATTTTGTGTGTTCTTAAAGCGATGTTAGTAAGTTTTATGTGTTCTTTCTACAGGATTACAAGAATCAGGGTGATTTTAGACAAAGTGCTATAACTTATAGGTTTTTAGTGATTTACGAATCACTCTAAGGGTCGTGGTTCACTCCATGAACCTTAGGTTGGTTTTATGAGATAGATATAGTGAAGGGCCGAGTTTCATATGTACATCCACGAGGTATTAGATCAGCTGTAGAATGCTTCATGGGCCGTATATGGTTTCATAGGTTGAAGATAAAAAATTATGCTTGATGCTGAAGTATTATCAGATGAAGTCACTTACGAATTGTAGTTCTGGTGATGGGTCATAGATAAGGTCGTCCCTGGAGGATCAAAGTTTTGAAGGATTTTAGTAAAGTTAAGAGATGAAACCCCTTATGGGCCGTAAGTCAGAAGATAGCTCATAGGAAGGTCTCGTATTTTGACAACAAATTTTTTGCGTTGAAGGATACAAAGCCCAAGTACGAGCCGTGGTTCCTCATATGGCTCGTAACCTTGTCTGTTTTACCAGCTGATTCTAATTTTTCTATTTTTTTTTAGATTTGTTTTTTACTTATTATAAATAGGTTTTTAGGCTTTTTTTAAAGATATGATGAGAAAGAACGTGAGAGAACATTGAGAACTCAAAATCTTGTGATTATATTTAGTCTATAACATTGTGATTTCTTGTGAAGATTCAGATTGCTTGTTCTATAATTCATCATTGTAAGTGTTTAATTATGCTATTCTTTAACATAATTTCTTCATCTACAATGATCATGAATAGCTAAATCCACAACTAGGGTTATAGGAACCATGAAGAACTAACAAAGTAAAATTTGGTTAATCCATAATTCTTGGCAAGTGTGCATATATGTATTAATTATTCCCTTCGATGTGAATGCTTTTAAATGGTGTGTAACATTAGAAATAGCCCAAATTCTTATTGACTGGATCAAGGTGGTAATGAATGGGAAAAGAAAATAGTTAACAGGATTTGATGTGATCCCTCTCGTCTAATAAACCTAACTAGATCAGGGGTGGTTGTACTGGAACAAAAAGTAAGGGTTAGCAATGTTATACTATGGGGATAGGTCAAATCAAGTAGTGAGATTCGCCTCTCGCATGGATCAAAGGGTTAGGTGAAATTAACTTACCATTTTGCATGCTACACACCAGAAAAAATTATGATTGTTCAGATATACTGAGCTAGGGAACCATGGGGAAGACAATACCCTAGTTACTTCTTCCACTGATTTCACAATGCTTGCACTTGACTGATTTCACTAGTTTAGGTTTAATTCTTGCTTTTTACAAAATCACCCCTTGGGAAATAAGTAGATTAATTCGCTCTAATTACTCATAATTGCTCCAGGTCTAACCATATTCCCTGTGGGATTCGACCCTAACCTTTCTTAGGTACTATATTTTGATAGCAACCACTTATCTTTTAATTGGAGGTGTAGTTTGGGAGACATCATTCAAGGAAGGACAAGGGCTAATTTCGAGATTTCACAGATAAAAAGGTTTGGTTACTCAAGTATTTACAAAGAAAGGGTCCATGTAAGGTTCAAGCATTACGAAAAAGGGATACACAAGGCATTTTTGTTGGTCGATTTAAGCTAAGTAGACTAATATGAACAATGATCTAAGATCCTTTCCTAACCAACTAACCTAAAGTCTCAGTCAAAGTAACAGGGCAAGTTCAAGATTGAAACACAATATAAGAATCATGCAATGATGCTCACACATAGGTATCATTTTTCAACAAAACCTAATGTATTCCACCATCATCTTTAATTCTAATTATTAGGTGTATTATATTATATGAATGACCATTAGAGCTAGGTTATTTAGAGGAATTACGACTTAACCCTAGGCTTGAAATTTAGGAACTAGATTATAGAATTAGATGCATTTTTTGGTCTAGGTTAGATATATAGGAATATGGGTGTTTATGGATTCATTTCCTTATGAATATAATATATTTGATAGATTTGAAATATTCAGAGGTATTGAAGAAAGGAAAACAGTGGTGAACTAGCTTGCTTGACTTTGATTCTTTGATTAAGGTAGGTTATGGTTTATTATATATGTTATAGAGACTCTTAATAGTAATTGATATTTATTGAGTGATGTTGTGAAATTATTCTATGGATTTAATTATTGTGGTTTGGATGATTGATATGTGTTGTGATTGGTCTGCAATTCCAAGACCATGAAATCCATAATCTTGAACTTATCTTAACAAAATTATGCGTTGAATAAATAAAGCTTGATGAAATATTATTAATGAAGTGGATAGTAATGACAAATAATGATGAATTAAATATATTTGGATTGGTTGTCACATTCCGACATGATATTATGGGATCAAATGCTGATGTCACTCAAGCTACACCTTTTTTCTGAGGTAAGGCAATCACTGTCAAGTAAAACCTAACTGAGGTTAGGATCGATCCGTCAGAGAATATGGTAGACTCATAAATTAATTCAATGTAAGTTGGGATGATTAACGTACTTATCTCCCAAGAAAAGGGGAATTTTTTTAAAGTAAAATTAACTAAACTAAACTAATGCAGGTGATAAGAAAATTGTAGAAGAGCTAACTATGGTAATGTGTTCCTGTAACTACCTGAAAATTTTCGAAATCTACTTATGGTTGGCATACTATTATGTACTACAATCCATGTATGAGTTTTGGTGGCCACGGGTTGAGTTTAAGTGGCCAAATGCAAATTGGGCTAGAAAGTGGCCTTGAGGGACAGTTTTGACAGTCAACTTCAAATAGTCATAAATGTTTCTTGTGGGATGAACCATATGAGCTACCACATATACAATTGAAGCTATTTGAGTTATATTTGCAACAAAAGTGGTTTCACTCAATTTGGATATCGGATGAGGGAGATATGGCCCAAACAGTGAG
>JBCEWC010018538.1:0-11917 GCA_038996855.1 Solanum aculeatissimum
TACTTTAATAAAGTGATAAATTTGAAAAGTAATTAGGTATGATTAATATCTACATCATATATTTATTGAATTAACATGATACCAAGTATGATAAATTATTCTTCACAAGATTAGAATATAAATATAAATTTATTCCTCAAAATATTCTCAAAAACTAAATGGAATTAAAAATTAGCAATCAAACAAAATAGGAGTAATAAATTGACCATATCAATAATAATAAAGAAAATTCCAAAAGCATTAAATGGTCTGATGAATTAACTTATTCAATTTTTATTAAAAAGATTCAAAATATATATTTATTAAAATTAAAAAAAATCAATATTTATTGTATATCTAATTATAAATAAATATTATTTGATCTTATATATATAGTGTATTTTTTAATGGAAGAGGTTTGGATTATTCTTTTGATGTCTCAGCTTTGCTTCTACTAATAATAAAGTGACAAGTATTTTTCGAGTCCAACTCAATTATAAGGCCACTAAAGTAACGATCAGGGGCTTAAATTTTTTGGATCATCAATTATTATCTGTTTACAAAAAAACTTAAGTTTGCTTTTCAGTGTCTTCTTCAAATTTCAAACATTGTAGTGAGTCAACACTAATTTTCAAAATCATTATATAACTTATCAAATTCAATGTAATACTATTTCGATATCATTATATCAATTTTTTAAAATTTTGAGCCATATTTTATCTAGTCCTACTTTATAATAATAGAATTTTCATAAAAAATTACATTGTTTACATGCTTAATATTGGCTTGTTCTAAGTGTTTTTCTAATACAAATTAAACAACACTTAATTCGCAAGATTTGTATACTACGTGGCTTCTCGAGACCTCATTTGTATTACATTAAGTATGTTATTGTTATTCAATTTATATTCATTAACTTACAAAAAAGTAGGGTTCACTTTATAAAATTTAACTTTAGTCCCTAAACCTTAGTAAAACGATTGTGATATTTCTCTTCTTTTTTTTTTATCTTAAAGTGTGTTAGAAGAGATTTTTTTAATCCTTTTCTAAAAGCTTTCACCCTTTTTGCTCTATTATAGTCTTACTTAGGGCGGTTCAAAATCGAATCGAAATTGAAAAATAATTATTGATTTATCGATTATGGGTTATTGATTTAACAATTTTGGTAACAATTTAATATTTTTTTGTTATTGGGTTATCGATTCTTAACGGTTTTAGGTCTTTTCTTAGCAGGTTACTGTCTCAAACTCTTAGTTATTCTACAATGTGATAGTGTTTGATTTTGAGCAAAATGCAATTTGTCAATTCACGTGTATGGTTCATTTGATTTGTTACCTTGTTTCAAAGTAATTTTCAATAAATATTTTTTTTGGTCAAATTTTAACGATTAAATCGATAATCGAACCGATAATGATCAATATCCGATAAATCAATAATCGATAAATCAACATCTTAATGATTCTATAACAGTTTAGCATATTTATAAATCGATAACCGATAAGTCGAACTAATAAACTTCAAAATCGAAGCGAACCAATCGATATGCAGACCTAGTCTTACTGACTCGAATTTACAATCTCCAAAATAAAAATAAAAATACTTAACATCCGAGCAATTCTTTCTTCTTCTTTTTTATATAAATTGGGGGTAAGGGAAAGGAAAATGAGGAGGGGGATTATAATGTGGGAAATCGACCCCTCACTAACAAGGTGAGAGTTCAAATAATCAGCTAGTTGTACTACTAAGATTTCCCTCCTAGCAATTCCTTCTCATTTCAAAATACAACTCTTTATTTTTTAAACGAATCAAAATTAGTCGAACTCAAAAACGAATATATAATACTCCTCTGAGCAATTCCTTCTCATTTCAAAATACAACTCTTTATTTTTTTAGGCGAATCAAAATTAGTCGAACTCAAAAACGAATATATAATACCCCTCCGAGCAATTCCTTCTCATTTCAAAATACAATTCTTTACTTTTTAGATGAATCAAAATTAGTCGAACTCAAAAATGAATATATAATACCCCTCTGAGCAATTCCTTCTCATTTCAAAATACAACTCTTTATGTTTTAGATGAATCAAAATTAGTCGAACTCAAACACCAATATATAATACCCCTCCAAGCAATTCCTTCTCATTTCAAAATACAACTCTTTATTTTTTTAGGCGAATCAAAATTAGTCGAACTCAAAAATGAATATATAATACTGGCTTAAGGACAAAAATCAGCATTTTTTTATTAGAAAAAAACATAAAATAGAATATTTTTACAAATTTTATATTACTTGACCCCCAAGCAACCACCCCTACCCCCCACCTACCCTACCCCCAACCAATCCCCTCCTTCTTTCTTTCACCATAAAAAGCATCTGGAAGCTACTCTGTCTTCTTCAATACCAATAGTTTATTCCAGAATTATCCCCACCGCCTTATCTTAATTACTAATCAAACCTCCTTAAACCCCACCTCTACTTCACGATTTATATATAAACCCTGATTCAATTCCTATTCGGAGATCTCCTCTCTTTTTTCCCCCTTTTTTTGAAGCTTTTTTATGTGTGGGGTTTGCAGGAAATTGATGTTTTGGTTGCCGGAATTTGAGGAAAAAACTCTTATTACCCCTTTTTTGGCAATTTTAACATGTTGGGTTTGCAGGAAATTGATGAATTAGGTGCCGGAGTTTGAGAAAAAAAGCTCTATATTCCCTTTTTTAAGCATTTTTTTACTTGTTGGATTTGCCGGATATTGAGTTTTAGTTGCCGAAGTTTGAGGAAAAAACTCTTTTTACCCCCTTTTTGGCAATTTTAACGTGTTGGGTTTGCCGGAAATTGATGAATTAGGTGCCGGAGTTTGAGAAAAAAAGCTTTATATTCCCCTTTTTTGCATTTTTTCCTTGTTGGGTTTGCCGGGAATTGATGAATTAGTTGCCGGAGTTTGAGAAAAAAGGTTTATATTCCCCTTTTTAGCATTTTTTTTTCCTTGTTGGGTTTACCAGAAATTGACGTGAAAGAAAACTCCCCTTCCCCTTTTTGGCTTTTTTTACTTGTTGGGTTTTGCTGGAAATTGACGTATTGTCTGCCGGAGTGATGGTGGAAGGCGGTGCAGGACCGGAGTTCCCGGTGGTGTTCTTCGACGGTGAAAGGGAGATGAATATCGGGAACATACGAGTATACCCTTTGCTGGAATTCAAAGCGTTTCAGTTGATGCTAAGCCAGAGGATCGGAATTTCACCGAATCAGATTTCAATTTACTTATGTGATCAGAAGAGCTCAAAGTTTGAAGATCGCCGGCGAATACCCGTCACTGGTAAAGCTAATTTTGGTTTAATTGCTCGTGAAAAGGAATGTTTCTTTCTCGTGGTTCTAAAACGGTCACGAAAATCACGAAACCGTAAGGGTTTTAAGACGGAGAATGAATTTCCGGTGCCAACTCTGCCGGATAATCTGATCCTCCTCCGACGAACTCACCCGGACCCGAATCATATCGGGTTCGGATCACCATTTTTGGATCAGATTTCCCAGTTGGAATTGGAGAATTTGAACGAAAAGTTGCAGAGTTTGACGATTCAGAGAGACAATTACAATTACAATCACGACTACGACTACGATTACTCAATGGGTATGTCTCAGCTGAACTCAATTCCGATGCATCGGAATAATCTGTACCCGAACCCGAATCCGTTTCCGAGGATCAAAGATACTTTGCCGATGAAGAAGAAAGCAGAGTGTGAGCAATGCAAGGGTAAAAATGGAAACGAACAAATTCCCAGTTTTCATCACTGCATAAATGATCCGGTGTATGTCGGCGGTCACCGGAGCTGGTTTGGACCGGTTTGCCGGCCGGTTAATTTTGAGTAACCCGGTTTTGGGTTTTTGGGGGGGCTTTTTAGTTAAGCCGCGCGGTTTAATTGTACAGAGACGGAATCTGCTGCATTGTGGTATATGGTAAGGAAAATGTACCATAATTAGGTTTATAATAAACCAAAGTTTAATTAGGGAAATGAAAGATGATTAGTAAGAAAGTAGAGATGATTAGAGGAATGTGATTATGAATTGTTTTGTTCAAGTATTTTGAATTTTGACTTTTTGAAGTGGTCAACAAATTAGTTTACCACTAATTAAGTTTTTGTAAGGATTTATTTTGGGACATTTTTGTTGGAGTTTTGTTAAATGGAGATTTTTCCATCAATTGAATCCTAATTTAAAAAAAGTGTGAATTGATTTTGAAATACAATTGTTATTGCTTTTGAAAATGAGTAAATTTCATAAATGACAAATACGTAAATTTTGATTATGTTTCATAATTATAGTTTGAGTAATTATGGTTATTTCGGTATTTGTATAATTTGCGTAATTTTTGTATATATTTATATAATTTGTTGTAGAATGCATATTTTTTGTATATATTGATTTTGGCTAATTGTCACGAATTATAATTAATTTAAACTATAGCTAATTAACTATAATTATATTAGTTAATTAATTAATTTAAACTAATATTTTTTTAACTTCACTTAAGGAAGTACACCTAATCATTAACTAATTACTATATGATATTTTTAATGTGGATTTACATATTTATATTTAATTTTTTTTAAAGAATATAACATTATTATAAATTATCTAAGTTATGAGTTTATGTAAACTCGAGAAACCCACTCTCAATACGCTTCTACTTATTTATAACTTAATTTGGACTGAAGTGTAATCATGGATAATGTGTCGCACGATTATTGTGTGGGAAGCATTAAATCAATTTTATTTATTATTTTTAATAAATCAAAAGTATAATTTTTAAAAATTTATTTATAAAATTAATATTTTTAAAAATATAGAATTTTTTGAAAATCTTGGATCATCAATTAGTTCATTTTTAGAGTAACAAGATAATTTATAGGGATTGACATAAATTATGATTTAATGAATATTTTTGTCAATTAATAGGAGAGATTGTAAATTTACCATATTAATCATTTTTTTAAATTATTAATTAGTTAAAGAACCTAATTAGTGATATTGTTGAACACCTTTTTCTTTCCTCCATTTAAAGTACTAGGATAATTAAGTACTTAATGATTTTTAATTTTTTTTTTATAGGTTTATTTGTGTTATAATCCTTTTTGCCTAAATTAGGTGCATTCATGAAATATAGACCAAATTAGGACAATTTCATAAATATGTATAACGTATCAGAATATCGTTTAATATTGTAGTCTTAAATATGTTATGCGAGATGTTGAAATTAAAATTTTGTCAAATTTTAAGAATACATTCTTTGTTAAACAGATTAAAAAGAAAATTCATACAAGTAAATTAAAATAGAGAGAATAATAATTTTTATTTAAATAATTTATTCAACTTATTGATATTTAAAAACTCCACTACTTTAATATGTCGATACAAAAAATTAGGTGTCTAAATGCACAATAAGGAGTTGTCAACATATTCAAATTTGAGTTTTTATCTAACATATTTTTTAGTCATGAATAAAGGTTTTGGATCGTCCGCAACCTAAAAGATACAATACGTAGCATAATTCAGAAAATGACGTTTTATTCACACCTGAATATTTTCAGAATGAAACTATTGAATAAACTTAACATAATATACCTACGTTAATATTTTGATATTCATTCCTCTATCAGGACCTATTTGAGAGAAACTCTAACACTTCTTAATTGCGAGTATCTAAATTACTTATTTACTATTGAAGAATTTTTGTATAGACTGTTCATACCATCTATCTATGTTGTTTTGACTAATCCAAATAATTAATTAATCAAAGGGGAAATAATCCAAAATTTAATGAATTTAAAGTGGTTTTAGTGGAGGTAGTTTATACATTGCAAGGATTAGTTGATTAATAAATATTGTTTGGTTGCTTTGAAGCAACCCAAATATGGATAATATATATTTTTATTTTATTATTAAGAGGTGAAGGAAAAAATATAATAATATTTAAAAATAAAATTATTTATAGCAATATAATCTTATTAATTTTTTATATCATAATATGAAAATTCAAAAATTTTGAAAATTAATTATAGTTCATAAATAAGATATCAGATTAAAGTATGGTGCCACGTTGATAAATCTCAAAATTCCACATCTTTTTATATAAATAAATATTTATAATTATAAAATTTTAATATACATATTTTTATAAAGTTTCACTAATCAACAATTATAATAATTATTTTTGATAAAATTATTTTATATGGTACATATAATTCATAATAAAAATATAATATATTGTATAAATTTTTTTAAAAGAAAATATAATATTTATTGATTGAATTTCAGTTCAATAAAAAAATAAAATTAAACATGAATTTTGTAATATATTTCCTACTGGTCACTATTTTACTTATCGAGATCAAACTATATGAACTTTAATCAATATTTTAAGACGTATTTTTTCATCATATTAATATATGAGAAGGATTGCAACTTATAGTATTTTTTCGTATAATTTTCAACTATGTAAATTTTAGATTTTAAATATTAAATTTAACTTTGAAGTTAGTCAAGTTGATTTCGAAAAGCAAAATAGTGATAAGTAAAAGTGAATAGAGAGAATATCATATTTATTGAGTTGTTTATTGATTAATGTCATTATCAATATCATCAAGTTCATATTTCGTGAATATTTCACCTTTCTATTAACATTCTCGTAAAATTATATATATAGATATAAAAATTGTAGACATATATATACAAAGTATAAACTTGTGGATCAATTTTTATATTCGAAAAATATGAAATTTCTAAATCAAATTCTTTAGCGAACTTGAGATTTTATCTCGTGTAATAAAATCACATATTCAAATTGTGATTTTAAAAATTACGAGATGAAATTGCATATCGAAACGCGTATCGAGTGTGTCTGATGCAACTTCCAAATAGAGAAGCCTAACTATTAGTCCTCCACCTCTACAAAGCTCTGAGCCAACCCAAAAATGGCAGCAACTTCACCCACCACCCCGGACCCCCACCCCACCCCCACGCACCCCAACACCTCCTATTATCATTATCCTTCCAGTTATTGGTTCTTTGTGCCTCAGTACCCCACCCCCCTAAATCCTCTGGTCACGTGACCCACCCTACCCCTACCCCTTAACACACTTTTTAGCAGGCAAAAGAGGAACTGTAACGTCAATTTGAAGTCCTCTCTCTCTCTCTCTTTCTATAAAATTTCATGGATTGTAGTTTATGATTTGAGTTTTTGAGTTTGAATTCTTGGTGGGTTTTGAGAGAAAATGGAGAATTTTTCTTCAGAAAATCTTGATGATGGAGAGTTATGGCTACCTTCTGATATTTTTCCTGTAGAAGAACCTGTTTCTTCTACTAATAAGCTCAAAAACAACAACCCCATCACTTCTTCTATTTGCTATTGTTACTCTTGTCTTCTTCTTCATCATCACAATGAACAACAAGAAGAAGCTGCTATTTCCCTTCTTCAACACCATTCTCATAGTAATACCCACAGTTTTCCGAAGCCATTTCCCATTACTGAGGTATTCTTACAAAGGGGTTTTTCCATTTTGCTCTGTGTTGTCTTTTTCCTTCAAATTTTGCCATTGTTGCAGTGATTCAGAGCTTGTTTCTGTTTTTCACTCTGCTTTTTCGTAGTTGTTGTAGCTTCTTCTTCTACATTTTCTCTTAGAAATAGAGCTGGCATTTTGCTCTTTGTTGCTTTTTCCCCCTTCAAATTTTGCCATTGTTGCTATGATTCAGAGCTTGTTTCTGTTTTTTTTTTCTCTGTGTTGCTTTTCCTTCGTTGTTGCAGCTTCTTCTTCTACATTTTCCCTTATAAATAGAGCTGTCATTTTGCTCAAATTTCACCATTGTTGCAGCTTGTTGTGTTACTTTAACTTTCCCCCATTGTTCTTACTTTAAATTCCGCCATTGTTGCAGCGATTCAGAGTTTGGTTTTGCTGTAAAGGGTCTTCTTCTTCTTCTAGTTTTTTCTGCATTTTGTTGAAATTCGAAATTTCTGATTTTACTGTTTTTGGATGTTACAGCGGCGGTTCAGACCAGCTGAGAGGTTCTGCAGCTGTACGGATTGTTCAGTTTTGGAGTATTTTGAACGTAGTAGAGGAGGAAGAGAGCTGCTTCGAACCGGTCCACCGCCGGTTTATCCCTACCAGCTTTATCCACCGGTTCATCTTCAAAACCAGGTAGAATCGAAACAAAATGGTTCAATTTTTTGGATTTTCAACTTTTTTCTTTTACAAAAATGGTGGTTTCTTCTGTATTATGATATAGGTTGAGAGCTTGATGGAAGCAAGAGCTCGGATTTTACAAATGCAAGAGAAGAACCGGTTCATCAGAATGCAAGAGAAGAACCGGTTCGCCGGGAACCGGTTTTTCCCAATTGTCGGAGGTGGTGGCGGAGGCGGCGGTTTTAATGGTGGAAGTAGTTCTATGAGAGATTATGGTGGAACTGGTGTCTTCCTCCCTAGAATCCCTACCAACATTGACAACAATGGCGGAAGGAGACAAGGCAAGTTGATCAAATCATTTTTGCTATGTTGCTTGGATTCTTCAAAAATGTTTGATGGCTGCGTGTTGGATACTCCAAATTAGTGTATTTTTGGAGAATTCAACACGAGTGTGGCAACGTTTTTTGAGAGTTCGAGCAACATAGTTATTGAGTCAATAATCTCTTAACTTTTGGCTACTTTCCTTGAACATGATTGTAATCTTGTGATTATCATGATTAACTAGTCGAGAGTTTATCAGAAACGATCTCTCTATTCCATAAGGATAAGGACAACGTCCTTGTATACCCATTCTTCTTGGTCCTGTGAAATTATACTGAACATGTTGTTGTCGTAGAGATGACAGCGAATTGAATTTAACCTTAATTTGCAAAAACTTCATCCCGCCTCGCGTTGATTAACATAGCATGTTTTCCTATTTTCCGTCTTGCTCCATTGCCATCCCTAAGATTGTAGGTTTGAGTTATCGTTAAGTGAGCAAAAATGTGAGTTTCTTGGTAAGGGGTAAAAAAAGAATCTTGATAATTATGGTATTTCAGTTTATACACACTTTGACTAATTCCACGACGTATCCCCTATATCTAATAATTCTATCTACAAAATCTTGAATAGATTGTGTGGTATACTAGTAGGAACAAATGTGTAACTAAAGGGGATAAGAATATTGTGCTTAAATGAGATGGATGTTATTATAAAACTAGTTAGAACACACCAAATCACAAAGTATTGAAAAGATGTAAAATCTTGAACTTGTGTTGATAAATTATTGTCATTTTTCGAACTCTGAGCATAGCAAAAGCTTAGTGTACCAAACTGTTAAAGAATATGGTGTTCTTAATGATTGAAGAATCCTCCATTTTCCTAATTCTCCTTGACAAGGAGTAGAGGAAGTGTTAATTTCTCTTAGCTGTAGTAGTCAAGGTTCTCTCGAAAATAGTCTTTCTACCTCCGAGATAACGGTAAAACGTCTTCGTACATTCTATCCTCCCCAAATCTCATTTTATGGTACTACACCGGATATGTTATTGTTGTTGTTCTTAGCTGAGTCAAGTCCCATCTTTTCTTTCTTTAAAAAAAAATTAGGGGTAGGAAAAGAGGAAATATATGGAGAATCGAATCCTCACCAACAAGGTGGGAGTTCACATAACCAACCAACTGAGCTACTAAGATTCCCCAGTTTCATCTTTTCTTGTTTCCTCTCTACTCCTTTTTGACAACGGAATACATGAATCATAATTATATCTCACTCTTTGAACTTTTATCATATTTTCATGACTTGTTCTTAGTTGAGTGAAGTCTTTTCTTGTTTCCTCTTTTACTCTTTTCTTTTTGATAGAAAACAGATGAAATTAGTGGGTCTTTTGGGAAAAGC
The DNA here is from genome assembly GCA_038996855.1 of Solanum aculeatissimum. Lineage (NCBI taxonomy): Eukaryota > Viridiplantae > Streptophyta > Magnoliopsida > Solanales > Solanaceae > Solanum > Solanum aculeatissimum. The sequence continues at coordinate 9,859 of JBCEWC010018538.1, forward strand.
AACTGACATCTGACTCTCTTATATCTTTTGGTTATATAGGACACTTCATTCTGAAATTTCCTTTCTATTACATTTCCTCTTAGTTAATGTTTGGCAGTTCTGTTTTATGGAAAAGGGTTTGTTGCATTCTTTAGTTAGGTTGTTTACTTCTTGAATGCTAGTCCCCTACCCCACCCCCAAACAAAATTAGCCTATAAAAATATGGCCCAACTCATCCATTTGACACCCTTACTAGTACCTAGTAGATCCCCAATGTAACAACTAAGATGTGAGCCATGTAGACACTTTATCCCGAGGCGAAAATAATGGCTATTCCTGTGGTTCAAATTCGTAACCTATATCTTCATATGATAGGGATAAGGCTACTTACACAACACCCTTCCCAGATTTCACTCGTTGTGAACCCCTAACCTATCAATCATACAACAACAACAACATACTCAGTGGAATCACACAAGTGGGGTTTGGGGAGGGTAAAATATACGCAGACCTTACCACTATCTCATAGAGATAGAGAGATTGTTTCCTAACCTATCGATCATACAACAACAACGCACCCAGTGGAATCTCACAAGTGGGGTCTGGAGAGGGTAAAATATAAGTACACCTTACCACTACTTCATAGAGATAGAAAAACAGTTTCCTAACCTATCGATCATACAACAATAACAACAACAACAACATACTCGGTGGAATCTTACAAGTGGGGTCTGGAAAGGGTAAAATGTACTCAGACCTTACTACTATCTCATAGAGATAGAGAGACTGTTTCCTAACCTATTGATCATGCAACAACAACACACCTAGTGGAATCCTACAAATGGGGTCTGGGAGGGTAAAATGTATGCAAACCTTACCACTACCTCATAGAGATAGAGAGACTATTTCCTAACCTATCGACCATGCAACACAACAACACACCCAGTAGAATCTCACAAATGGGGTCTGAGGAGGGTAAAATGTACGTAAACCTTACCATTACCTCATAGAGATAGAGAGACTGTTTTCTAACCTATCGATCATACGAGACAATATTACTATTACTCCATCTCTCCCTTGAGTGATTTTTTTTTATATGGTGTGTATTTTGGGTAAGTTTTTAATAGTGTCAAATTCTAATTTATTTTTTTTGTATATGAGCAGGTGGTAGAAATAGGCAAGATGTTCAGCAAAATGGTCAGAGATACCCATGCATATGACAAGTAAAGCAAAAGGGGAATGGCAGAAAGTCTTTAACAATTAGACCTATTGATATTAGTATTTTGGTACTTAGATATAGTAATTTGGTAGATTTAAATAATTGAACTTACCATATGGTTTTGTGGGTAATTTTTGTCTAACTGCCAATTGTCCTATTGGGGGAAAATGGTGAAGTAAAGGCAAAGGGGCCTGTTTTTAAAACTTTCCCTTTTTGGGTGTCTACAATTGACAATTGTAATGTGATTATCTTTTAAAATATGTGTTATTATAATAAATGTTACTAGTTATGGCCACACATGCCATTTTGTTAATTCTTGTGGCCTTTTGGATTTAACTTAATTTTAGTTTTTTTGGAAAATTATTAGTGAAAATGAAGTTAATTAATTAATTGAGAAATGAAAGTTCATGGTTATGTTTAGTTATTCTTTATCATTTTTACGATTTAGTTTGATTTAGCATGGAGTTTTAGATTTTTTTTTTAAAAAAAATTCAATTGTGTTCTTAAATTAAAATTATGTCAAATGTATTAAAATATTTTTTAATCTTGAGGTCTTGAATATTTTCTGTGGAAAGTTAAAACTGAAGTGTTGTCCAAAAAGAAATTGATTGTTCTTGAAACAGATTAAAAAGAAAAGCAGGTTATTCTTTAATTTTGTTTCAATTTGAGGGTATTTTCGATCTTCTCTCAGTTCTGTTTTCGCCAAAAATGGCTTTTCGAGAAAAAATCAATTTTAAAACTCAATTTAAGAAATAAAACCAATTTTTTTGAAAAAATAATCACTGAACAGAGTTACAGAGAGTCGCCACTTAATTTTTTAATGGAAAAATCAAGAAAAACCGTAAAAAATGATTTTAAAAG
>JBCEWC010018539.1:0-11917 GCA_038996855.1 Solanum aculeatissimum
TCTCTATTTTTTCCGAAAAGTTAGAGTTCATGAATTATGTCATGAACGCTGCAAAATAAACTAAAATCACGTTATTAAAGGACAAAAAGTTCAAACAACATTTCTAAGGGTCTTCACACTTTTAATATAGTATAGATAGATAGATAGATAAATATAGATATAGATATAAATATACAATTTAAGGAAAACAAAATTATATCATACCATCTCCTGATTTCTTTGTGATGAAGTAATTTGCTTCTTTTCTTGTCAAATTTATGATTTATTTTTACTTTTTCAAATCATCAAATTTAATTTAATTAATTTTTTAAAATTACAAACATCTCATTAGTAATGAAGACAACTAATTGGCCTGAATAGCATAAATAAATAGCATCACATTTTATATGTTTGAATATAACTTTTTATTATTATAACTATATAATATAATTTTTTTGATCACGATTAGTTAAAACTTAAATCATATTAAAAAAAAATTTCACGCGATAGAAACTCTTCAAATAATATAAGATTTTTACGAGATTAATCTTGAATCGCCATCCCAACACGAATACATTAATTAAAAGAATATGTTTAGGGTGAAAATTCATAAATTGAGCTTTCTTTCACAATTGTTATTAAGTCAAACTCAAACTTGGATCTTTCTTTTATTTTGAGCCGAACTCATTTTTTTTAATTACTATTACTATGTAAATAAACTCTTAATTTCACAGCATCAGTTCTTCATATTGTTCACGTATGTGTTGTGTTAATTTAAAAATTATATAGAAATAATATTTGTCATTAAATAAATATAGTATTCGTATAAATAAAATAAAATAAAATAAATACTATTATTTTGATACAATAGTTTAGTCTATTGTAAAATGACAAAAATGAGAAAATATTTCCAATTGCTTATAATATAGATATGTTAATAGTTTTTAATACATAAAGTAATAATTTAGAGTTGAATAATTGAAAGTTAAATAATTAACTGATTAAAATATAATTTTAAAAAAGACTCTTAAATATAAAAGGAATAACTTAATGTTTCCAACGTAATTTTAATTACTCTTTTTCTTTTTTAAATTTGTTATATTACGTATTTTTATTAACAAAATATTTAACAATCTAAATTTTAATTAATTTTAAAATTTTAAATATTAAAAAAAAATAATAGTAATATTTTTCCTTGCCTTCATAGTCTAAACAATTATTTATATAGAATAGTCTTAAATTAAAAATGAAATCTAAATATAAAGAATTTTTAATTCAAAAGTGAATCTTGAAATTAATTAAATAAAAGAGTAAATACTTAATAAATTAAAAAATAGTGAAAAAATGATTTTGTCTAAAGTCGTCTTTTAATATAGGTCAAAAAGTTCAAACAACATTTCTAACGGCCTTCACGCTTTTAATATAGTATAAATATAGATTAGTCTTTACTATTCTCTGCGTTCAACAATAATTTTCTACTATTGACTCGGCATATAAATAAAGAAATAATAGATAATAAAGTAATTTTATTAAATTTGAATATAATAAATATATTATCTTAAAAATATAGTAAAATATAATTATAATTAATAATAAAAATAAATTAAAAATTATAACCAAAATATTTCTCCTATTTCAACCCGGCAATAAAGTGACACATGTATGATACCATCCACGGAAATTCCGAGTTTTGGGCATAGCAGAGGTGGAAAGTTGAGTAAAGGATGACGCTGTAGAAATGCTAAAGCTGGAAATCAATCTCCAATAGGCAATAGCACGTGTAGTGTAGTTACTTGAACTCCACCCCAGCTCTTTTTGCCTTAGCTTGTTCCTCAGAGGGAGGGTTTGACCTTGGATCTCTCATCCCTATCTTCTTCACCTTTTTCTTCATTAAGGTTGCCCAGCTAGCTCGCAGCTTCTGTTAAAGGTAATTAATTATCTCCTAAAATACTATTATATGTAATGTGTTGTGCAAATTAATGTGTATTCAAACCTTTTTAGGCCTCTATGTTTCTTCCTTATGTTCCTGTAATTGAAAAAGCACCCGATTCCAGCCAAATCCATATTAGCTAAGTTAATAACTTTAACTACCAATTGGTTAGGTTTTTTATTTAATTGTTGGACTTCTAATTAGCTTTTTATATCTTAGTTGTACTCCAGTTGCTGCCTTGGTCGTAGTGATCTGTTAAGACACTTTTGAATTGAAATGTTGATTGTTTCTAGTTTTGCAGCCTATCTAGAAGCGAAGGTGAACTGCCTTCACGAGTGTTTATTATCTGTGCCGTTGGTATTTCCCTGCTGTTGATTTGAAGAGCTCATGCTGTAAGCAGACAGTTCTGTGAAAGGATTTAAGGAATGCTCCTCTCTGCGCTTTTGACTTCTGTTGGAATCAATCTTGGCCTTTGTTTTCTCTTCTTCACATTGTATTCTATATTGAGAAAGCAGCCTGGAAATGCGGAAGTTTATGCACCACGCTTGGTTGCTGAAGGGAAATCTCAGCAAAGCAATGATTTCAATTTGGAGAGACTTTTGCCATCTGCTGGTTGGGTGACAAGAGCATGGCGACCCTCAGAAGCAGAGCTATTATCCTCCTCGGGCTTGGATGCTGTTGTTTTCATGCGTATTTTCATATTCAGGTTACTTAAGCATTGTTATGCGCTGAAGGCTTGACGAGAATAATATGTTCATTATAGCTTCTGTGCAGAACTTCACACCTTAAGTTTATTTCCAGTGAGTGACATTTGCATTTTATATCCAGGAAATGCCTTTGCTAGATTAATTTCTCAGTAATAAAACCTGCCAGTGGTAAGAATAGACAAGAAAACATATGAGTGAAAGTTGGTGCAATACACCACTGATTTGCTAGCTGGAGCCTGGAGATGTTTGGTGTATTACTCTAAAGTTGACATATGGGTCTAAGACCACTGCCCATGTTATTCTTCCACCTTCCCCGAAAACATTGATGATGTCAAAATGATCTTAAATCCTTCCCATTGTAGTTCTAAGGTGCAGCATATGTTGTAGCAACCATTCTGCTGAGTTATTGGCAACTTACACATGCTGCTGAAGAGACTAGGTGTTGAGAAGTATTGCTCATAGAGACAAGGTATTGACTAATGTGAGAAATAAGTTAAAGAGATTAGGAAAATGCTTTACTTGATTACATTATGATTAATATGGAGTTGAAGATGCTCCTATTTTTCTGTGTGAAATATGCAATATATGTTCATCGTGAGATGATACATAATATACCAACTTAGCACATCTAACTCTACCTTCTAACACTACCACTGGAAATTTTAACATGCCTTCAAACTTGAGGTGGGGTAACCATCTTGAGTTTGCTTTCTATGGAAATATGACAGCGAGTAGTCAACAGAAAGTGGCCTGATTAGTGATTACTATTGTCGAAACAATTGCCAGAGAAGGAGCTGAAAAAAGTTGTTTGGTGGAATCTGGCCTAGAAAAATTGATAAGAAGTGGATAGAATACTTGACAAAAGGAAGTCATCCCACTGGATAGTCATTGAATTAGGCATCGTGTTGACTGAACGATAATAAAAAAGTGGGCATAGCACTGCTGGTACGGTTACCGGTAAAGGAGCATAGCTGCCGGAAAGGTTACTAAAAATGAAAAAAAAAAGCAGTAACCTAACCATACAACAACAACATACCCAGTGAAATCCCACAAGTGGGGTCTGGGGAGGGGAAAATGTACGCAGACCTTACCACTACCTCAGAGGTAGAGAGGCTGTTTCCTGGGAACCCTCGTCTCAAAAACCCGTAAGCAGAATAACTAGATATGAAAAAAAGGGAATGGAAAAGAAAAGGAAACAGGAAGACCACTAATAACAAAAGTACATGATAATGTGTAAAACGGTAAAAAATCAACATATATATGACGAATAAGCAGTAACCATGAAAAGACAAAAAAATTTGCTTGCTGGCGACCACCTTTGCCATGATTGGAGCATAGCTGCTGAAGAGGTTAACTAAATGAAATCAGTAAACTATGAAAAGAAAAAATATATTTGGCTGGTTGGCGGCTGGGCCTAAAGCCTCCCCACTGGTAAGCGAAACACTACTTAAATTTCCACCAAGCTTGTAGATGCTTTCATTGTCCTGTGAGAAATAAGAGGTAATCAGCAGAATCTGTGGCTTGACTAGTTTGGTAACAAGAAGCATCTATTTAAAGGTGATTTTTTTTGCAATATCAGGCACTATCAAACTTGATAACTTAACACTTCTAACACCTTGTTTTGAAGATAAGAAAAACAATAACAACTCTACACATCTAACATAGTAAAGCTAACACTAAACTATAAGAGGTCGTTTGGTACAGTAGATTAGAAAAACAATGCCAGCGTTAATTTTGTGTATTAGTAATATCTTGCTTGGTACGATTTTTTGGTTATGCAAGCATTAGTTATATTGAGGAGTGTATTACTAATACATGAAGGTATTAGTAATGCAATGAGATTTAATGCATGCATTAACATTAGCATGGTCAAAGACTCAATTGCCCCTCAATCTTTTTACATCTTTTCGACCATGTTTCTGGAGGGTATCTTTGTAAATAACTATTTTTAAAAAAAATTATGCAATGCATTCTATTTTTAATACAACAAACCAATACATAAAAAATAATCTCTACATAATTAATGCAAGCATAACTAATACAAGCATTAATAATACACTCTATTTCGCATTATTCTTATACACCCCACCAAACGACTCGTAAGTTCAAAAAAGAGTTAGCATTGAAGCAGTTTTCAATATTCATTCAAAATCAAAACTCTGAATTTGTACCTTAATCTGGACCTTACTTTTTCTTTTACTGCTCATGTTCATTGTCTTGAGCTAATCTGGTTTCCCATATCTCTACAGTGCTAGAGTTTTTACCTTTGCTGTCATCGTGGGGGTTTTCATTCTTCTGCCTATCAATTACATGGGGAAACAACTAAGTCTTGATTTTTCTGACTTGCCCAACAAGTCTCTGGAATTATTCACTATCTCAAATGTTAACGACGGATCAAACAGGTAAACTGAAGACCTTCCACTTTTAAATTTATTCAACTATGATGTCAATAGAGGTTTTCTAACTGCATAGAATCGATACATGGTGAAAAGCAAAAAATAATCTATGGCAATAAAATTGGATTACATTCTCGTCTATCCATGAAACTGAAATTGACTACTGATCTTAGTCTTTTTCAGTTTGTAGTGGTCATCTCTTTTATGGTGAAGCTATAGATTCTTTTGGTAACAAAGTGTCTATATTGGGATCTCAGATTAAAATGATTTTCCTTGATATTATGCTGTTCAAATTGTGGTGTGGTGGAATCTGGTCTTTGGGATCCTTGAAGTTTAAGTTATCAATAAGAATGACTTTGCTATCATTCCAACAATGGAAAGTAAATCGAGAGCAACTATGTAAAAACCTCATATACCTTTTCTTTGACATGCTTGTAATATTCAAATTTATCTTTGACTAGAATTTATGGTAGCCTTGATACTTGTGGATATATTTTTATTTTCCAATTTGGATATCTACCACGACTGAATTATGTATTGTTTTGTTAAATCATATTTTATCAACTGTTGGTTTTTTTCTTGGTCATAAGAAGTATCTTTCTCTTTCAACGCTGCTCATGATAGCAGATTGTATGTAACAAACCACATATCCTAAATTTTCTCAGACACTAGAAGCTATATGATATTTATCTGCAGAATGTTCATGGTGGGTCCATTAAAGAAGAACATGGTTATCAAAGTGTTCATTAACAACTCCATACCTAAGATTCTGCGTCTTATACATCAAAGTCATTATGGTGTCGATGTCTTGAACTAGTTGTATCTATAAATCAATCACCAATGAAACTTAAGAAAGGGTCATGTAATGAATTAGCAATATACGTTGATACCGGTAGTTGACACTTAAATCTGAGAAAGTTATTTGTTTTGTCTTTCAAGGTTATGGATCCATTTCTCAGCTGTTTATATCTTCACAGCAGTTGTTTGCTATCTTCTTTACTTTGTAAGTGATTTGGCACATCTTTTTTTTTTAGTTTCTTGTTCATCCTTGCTAAACTTCAACTTACAATGTGATACCGCCTTATTTCAGGAGTATGACTATATTTCATCAAAGAGAGTTTCTTACTTTTATTCATCAAAACCTCATCCCCATCAGTTTACCATTTTAGTTCGAAGTATTCCAGCTTCATCAGGAAGAAGTTATAGTGAAACAGTTGAAAGTTTTTTTTCAGAGTATTATCCTGATACATATCTTTCACACTGGGTTGTCCGACGAGCAAGCAAACTCCAAGGTCTCATCGTAAGAATCATAGCCACGTTAACTTCAACTCAGTAACTTCAGTTATGATAGAATTTGTTTCTTATTTACCATTTTTAATCACTTGTTACTGATGTTTTTCTGTTTTTGAGTTGATGTATTTCTTTTACTGTTCCCTTTGTGGAGTAGAAGTTGGTGTGTGCTTGTACCCTCTTATTTTTTTTTACCTGTTAATATTTTCCAATAAAGATTTCCCAGCCAATGCTCTTTGTTCAATTGCTGAAGTTGCTTCAAAATTTCCTTTTCCGGATAAGGAGCTGAAGTTGCTTTATTATTCATTTATCTAATAAAACATGGTAGAATGTGATTCATGATACAGTGGAAACACATTGGTGAATGAAATGTTCCCTTCAATTATTAAGTCCTATATTCCTCAAAATAAATTTCGTCCTAATTCCCAGATTTAATATGGGTACCACATTCTGTTGTACTTCACAGGTCCATATTATTATGCATTATCTGATATTGCGCTGGACGAAATCTTTCAACATGCAAGAAAAAAGTAATGTAAATGTAGATTGCAATATTGAAAATGAAGGAATTACAAGAATATGACAACAACATACCCAATGAAATTCCACAAGTGGGGTCTGGGGAGGGTAGGAAGGAATTACAAGAATAATAATTTAAATTCTCTGACATTTTGATCTGCCGCCTTCGTATAATGAGTTTGCTGTGAAGGGTAGTCTTTCACAATAGAGGTGCAAGTGGAGTTATAATTTGGATGCAAGAACGTATTGACCAGTTTATTGTTATTCTGTGGCGATCTGTGCCATGTTTGTGCAGAAAAATTCTAATAGGTTGTACAGAAGGCTTATGAACTTGAAATCAGCAAACCATGATCGAGAAAGGTTCGGCCGCGCTGGTTTCATGGGCCTTTTTGGACAGAGAGTTAATCTACTTGATCACTATGAAAAGAAGCTGGAAGATATAGAAGACAATGTAAGAGCTGAACAATCTTCAAGTCTGGCAAAGGTAATCATCAGGGTTTACATATTCTGATTGTGTATGCATGCTTTTTACAGTACAGAATTTGTATCTGGACATGGCCAACACTCGTTTTTATAGTACTTACTTTCTGTCAACGTGGACAAGTCTACAATACTTGATGTGTATATAGTTATCTATACAATAAATATGAGGGTTCAAAGTGCAGCTGGTCATAGATGCATTTGAGAAGCAAGCTTAACCAAGTTACATAATTAAATTATGTGATTTATCCAACACATGAATTTATTAAATCCTGAAAGCACTGGGGACCAACAATAACTGCTGAAGAATTTTGAATTTAAAATGTGGCAGAAGTGACAAAAGAAGCATGTGAAGCCATTCAACCACCAACATGTTATTGCTTACCTCACATATATGTTGCAATAAAGAGCCCTAGGTAGATTGTAGAAGACTATTAGTATCTAAGATGCTATTTATTCATTTTCTTGGTCACTACAATGTTAGATTTCATGTTCATCTATTTCCTATCTTTCTTAAGGCAGGTTTCATGAATGTTCTGATTGTTTTCAACTAATTACTCATATCCTATGTAACAGGAGGTAGGAGCTGCCTTTGTATCTTTCAGGACACGTTTTGCCGCAGCTACAACTATACACATGCAGCAAGGTGTAAATCCTACGCAATGGGTCACTGAGCCAGCTCCTGATCCAGAGGATGTGTATTGGCCTTTCTTTTCAGCATCATTTCTAAAGAGATGGATTAGCAACCTGGTGGTCGTTGTGGCATGCGTCCTCCTTACGGTGCTATTTCTTATACCTGTTTTAATAGTCCAAGGGCTTACACATCTTGAGCAGTTGGAAATCTGGTTTCCCTTTTTGAAAGGCGTGCTTAGAATGTAAGTGATAAAACTGAAACCTTTAGAAATTTTCTGCTTAATGAGCATGTTACTATACTTTTTGATGTCTTCGCATGGTGGTAAAATAAGTTGATGTGCCTTGCAGAGCAGTTGTTAGCCAAGTGATTACCGGATATCTTCCTAGTCTTGTACTTCAGCTATTTCTCTATGTCGTGCCATCCATAATGATTATGTTCTCATCCATACAAGGTTACATTGCTATGAGCCAGATAGAGAAAAGTGCATGCATCAAAGTTCTTTGGTTTACTATATGGAACATTTTCTTTGCAAATGTGCTCTCTGGATCAGCTCTTTATCGAGTTGAAGTTTTTCTTGAGCCCAAAAAAATTCCTGCCATACTAGCTGTAGCAGTTCCAGGACAGGTGAGTGTTATTCAGTTATCATTATGCCAATCGTCTTCTTGAAACAGAAGAGTTGATCCTTAAATATGTTTTAAAAGTTCTGTACAATATCAACTGTAGCTCAATCTATTGTTTTGGGATAAATTGTTATCAACATTTGAGTGAAAAATGAAAAGGAGCCTTTGGGATACAACAAACTATATTCCCCAAGCAAACGTGGTGAAGAAGTGATTTCGTCTCTTATTTTGTCAATTACGACTACCCTGTTATTGCTTTTTGCAAATGTCTTTGCAGCACAGACTACATAGGTCACAGTATGTATTTTCTTGCAATATATTACATTAAAGTCTAATTCTTTGATTAGGATTCTGAGTAAGAGGGAAAGAGTTAAATATTTGGATTATTGGACAATGTCTGAAATAATCTTGACTGCATGTTTAAATGGGGTTAGTGATGATCTCCGTGGCTGCTGTTACAGAAGGATAATTTAGCTGACAACTTGATGGATGAGGGCAAGAAATGGTAAAATGATAGTTGAAGACTAAAGGGAATAGGCGCTCCACTCTTGTGGAAATATTGTGGCAAAGATCTCTCTCAACATTGAAGTAAACTGCTATTTAAGTATTTTCCTACCAAACCCGTGAGAAAGTTCAATTTTGGTCAAGTTAGTTCATTTTTTTGAGGACGGATGGTCACTATTAGGAACTAAACATGCTGGTAGGGTAGCTTATACTATCTCTCTTGGCATTTCGCATGGATATATCTATGGCTTTGACTTTGTCGAAAAAGAAAAAAATCATTGACAGCTTTATGTGATTAGTGAGTCACTTGAATCACATGAAGTTTTCAAATGAAATGTTGTTGAATGTGATCGGAAGGTAGAAATTTCTCACATCAAACTTTTATGTGGAACATGAATCTGATATACCTGCTTTAATACTGCTTTTACTACTGAATAACACTAATGAGAAAGATGACAAAGTTTAAATGCTTGAATGATACGTACTTATTGAATAATGAACAGTTACTACTAGTGAACACTGAGTTCCTATTCTTCTTGCAGGCAACTTTCTTTATTGCCTATGTGGTTACATCTGGATGGACCAGCACTTCGTCAGAACTTTTTCGGTTGTCGACCCTCATTTTCAATTTTATAAAGAGAAATATTTGTAGGAAATTTGATGATGAGTTTGAGGTCCCTTCAGTTCCGTACCATAGTGAGATTCCTAGGATACTTTTGTTCGGCCTCCTTGGTATAACATACTTCTTCCTTGCTCCCCTAATTCTGCCATTCCTCTTGGTTTACTACTGTCTGGGGTATCTCATCTACCGGAACCAGGTTGGTTGCACATTTTTCTTTTGCTTCTTTGGGATGCATAAAAATGATGAATTCTATATTTGGGACCTTACTAATGCGGGATGCTTTGTACTCCAGGATGCCCTTTTTCTTTTTTCTTTTCTATATTCTGGGAACTGGGAAGTATGAAAAAGAGAAAATGAAATGTTGACATTTCAGAATATTCCTCTTGCAACATGCCATGTTATGTCAATCCTCCGACTTGATGCATTAGTTTTCCTACAAAGTCTAAGCATATTATTTTCAGTTTCTTTATGTTCTTTTGGATCTCCTTACACTTTTTATGCTTTATTGAGTTCATTTCTAGTTATTTCCTTTTTTTCAATTTAAACACCGCCCTTCAATTCAGGACTTCTACATTCTCTGTTACCATGTTAAATCATATGACTCCTCATCTAAAAGTTTTTGTTGTTAAAGAGGACATGTTATTTATTTCTATTAGGTGCGACTATATTAATATGGTCAGTAAAGAACTCATAAGACCCACTTTTTGGGTGTTGTATGTCACTACAAATCATGAATAGGAGTCACTTAGTATGTTTTAAAGAGTGGGGCTGGTTCCTTGACTTTTTAGGACCTCAGAGTTCTGTCTTCAATATCTTTGCTCCAAGTTGACTGCCCGAAAAGTATTTTTATTTGTCTTATATTTGGTTGTTCTTAGAATAATGCAGACTTAGCTAAAGATAGAGCATAATAAAAGAAAATGTATGTAATATTTACTAGTTGGGAATTAGTTTTAGCGTTATTCTTGCATTGATTTTGAACCTATTGCTTTTCAGGGTATTTTGACTTAAGTACAGAAAAGGTATAGAGAACTTTTAATATTATTATTACTGTTATAAATATATAAAAATTAATTTTTGCTCCTTTTTATTTGGTATGATGGTGACATGACCGAGCTTAAAGTGTAGAATAACGATCAGTGAGGATTCATATAATTGACTTTATTTTCTTGGGACTGAAGCATAGTTGTTGGCTTTCGGTTGGTGTTGTTATTTTTGGCTGTTGGAGAGATCTTTGTGAAATATCAAAACTCTGTTGGCTTGCTCTGGCATTGATCACATTTTATTAATTTTTTGAGCAGCTGCTGAATGTATATGCACCCAAGTATGAGACTGGTGGAAAGTTGTGGCCTATAGTACATGATTCCATGATCTTCTCCTTGATACTGATGCATGTTATAGCCATTGGAATATTTGGGCTAAAGAATCTTCCTCTAGCTTCAAGCTTAACAGTTCCTCTTCCAATCCTTACTCTAGTGTTCAACAGCTATTGTAGGAGACGCTTCCTACCTATGTTCAAGTCTTATTCTGTTGAGGTACATCTGCCTTGTTGTTTACTTGTTTTGTAGCTCGTGGTTTATATAGCATGAATCTTAATTTTTTTCCTCCGTTGATCCTACTGGTTATTAATCAAGAAATTACTGCGGAAGTTGATTCTTTTCTTCTGACCGTTGTTGATATGGTAGTTGACACAGGGGCGATTTTTTTTCTCGACACCTCTGGTTGGCAGCCTGCAACGCTTGCAAACTTCAGCCACAACACACAGCACCACAGAGTCTAACACTTAGACAGAATCACATTTTAGGCAGCAGAACATAAACAATACTTAGAACAATTACAGGAATGCTTCCCAACCTTTATTAATAACTTTCAACAAAGGAAACAAGACCTCACAAATTCGTCGAAGGCACAGAACACTCTCTGTTTTGCCTTAGACGAATTTCAGTCTCTTAAATAGACTGCACATGGCAGTTGCTAAAGGATAAGGCAGGTACAAGCTTCCATGTGCACACAACTAACTTTACAACAGCTATATTCTAACATCTATATACTAAATTCGAATTTAAACTAAGTCAGGCATGTGCTACACACATGCACCCTGCCTTAGACGAATTTACAATAGACTTTACACTTGGAATATTTTTCTGTTGCCTTCCAACACATAGTTTTATTTCTGACTTGTTTCCAGCACTTTGCCCACACACTGATCAGCCTTGCCTTGTCAAGCCAACACACTGTC
>JBCEWC010018540.1:0-11916 GCA_038996855.1 Solanum aculeatissimum
AATGTAGGAGAGTTTGAATGGATGAATGAGGGTTTGGGGAATGATTTAGGGGTTTAGGAGACCTTAGGATACCAAAACGGGGCTTAAGGAAAAGTTAAATCATGAAATTATCATTACTAAAACAACACTTTTAACTGGACACAGGGTCAAACGGCTGCTACCGTGTCGTGTAAGTGTCACACGGTCCGTCCCATTGCACCATCAAACCATACTTAGCCAAATTTCCAACGCGAACTCTCGGAGGACTTTATGGAACACTTGACGGACCACTTGACGGGTCGTGTGAGGGTTGACGGTCCGTCTCCCTGTCCCATGAGCCTTGCCTTAGCCACCTAAACCAACCATGGCCTGTCCAAGCCACTGCCCCACTTGACGGGACAGTTCAGGGCTCGTGAAAGGGCTCACAGATCGTGTACTTGTCCGTGGCCCATAACTTGTCTCATGGGGTGGTTCTTGGCCACCCCTAGCTCACTGGAACACCCCACGACACCCCACACATACCGTGACAAGTTTCACAGACCGTGGCCCTGTCCTTGGCAACTTTTAAGAGCCTATCTCTAACGTCTTCTGAATTTCAGATAGTCCCACTATTTAGGCCATAACTTTCTCATCCGAACTCCAAATCCAGTGAAACTAGTTGCGTTGCGACGCTAACTCAAAGAGCTTCAATTTGATATATAGTCACCCATACGATTCAACCCGAATCAAAAGTTATGATAGTTTGAAGTCCACTGCCGAAACGGCCTCTCTAGGCCACCGACTTACCCGTTTTGTGTTCGGCCACTTAAACTCAACCCGTGGAAACCAAAACTCAAACATGACCAGTAGTACATCATACAAGACTAACCATAAGGAGTTTTCAAAAAAATTTGGGTTGTTACATGGTTGAAGGAGTCCATGAATAAATTCCCACATACCTTGAGTAAGCTAGAAAGATTAAGATGAAATTGATTTGAGAAGAAAGCCTTCCTTGAATTCCCAAGGTGAATCTTCAATGTCACACTTGAAAGGAGTCTTAGAAGAGTATGAATTCTAGAGTTGAGTGTAATGAGAGAGTAATGAGAGTAAAGAGTGAGTATAATCTGATTTTAGGGCTTAGGATAGGTATTATGACCCTAAAAGAACTTTAAAATAAACCATAATTATGAAAAGACCATTAATGAAATTAGCTTTAAAACGTTGTCAGGGGTCTCATGGAATGACACCACGGGTCATGTTAGGGCACACACACCATATGGGTGTCCGTGAGACAATCCTCAAAAAAATATTTTCCAGTCAAGGATATTTCCACTTAAGGTGAAACAGTTCGTACAACATTACACGGTCGGTACCAAGCTTCCATACAAAGATCCAAGTTCCGAGACGATGATTCCATACTTAGAAAAATTCTAGACCAACACCCTCATGGGACCCCCATACGATCCATATGGGGTTGCACGAACCGTACCAAGGCCCGTGGTGGGCGCCTTGAGCCACCCAATGGCTTTTAAGCTAAGGGCACCTACTAAGAGCCACTTTCACGTCCAGTGGTGAGTACCACAAGCCATGAAGGGCGCAGTGGAGGGCCTCTTGGTCTTGAACTCAACCGTAAGCCACCACACGCCACACACAAGGCCAAGGGCCACCCTTAGGCAACCTCTATGGCTCGTGAACCCCCTCCACGGCTCGTGGAGGTGACCATGGGGTGTCACCTCGGTCAAAAACTTCATGAATTAATTTTTTTTAGCATCATTAAGGCTTTCCAAAGTCTGGGTCCTTACAATCTCCCCCTTGGAAATATTCTTCCTTGAATGGGGTAGTGTAGCTTGAGTATAGTAGAGTGTATAACTAGCAATCAGCATGAATGCAATATTACAACTTTGAAACACCTTTAAAAATTATTTTCATGAGTATGTATGCACTTAATGTGACATAGAGAGATTTACACTTAGGAATTTTGAGGGATTAAGCATGAGTAGCTAAGTACCTTGTGCTTGGGTAGGAGAAAAGAGATAAGGATATTATTTCATCATGTCCGCCTTTCGCTTCCCATGTTGCACTCTCGATTTGTTGATTCCTCCATAGAACTTTGACGAGCATGATTTCCTTGTTTCTCAATCTTTTAACTTGGTGGTCAAAAATCTCAATTGAAACTTCTTCATAGGTCATTTTCAAAATTTTCCTGAATGCTCATATTATCCAAAGATACAATGTCATTTGGATTACCAACATTATGTCAATATCGATATATGGAATATCTGATAGACCATAGCCAATTCCATTGGTAATTCCAACTTATAAGCCACTTTACCAATCTACTCTAAGATCCTATAAGGTCCCACGTATCTAGGGCTTAATTTTCCCTTTTTGACAAAACGTGTTACACCTTTCATGGGGGATACCTTTAGATAGACCCAATCATCCACATTGAATTCAAGATCCTTTTTCATAACATCGAAATATGACTTTTGGCAACTTTGGTGGTCTTCAACTTTTCCATTATGAGTCTCACTTTTTCCATAGCCTAAGTATCAAATCTGGACTAACTAATTCTATCTCGCTAACTTCAAACCATCCTACCAGAGACCTACACATTCACACATACAAAGATTCAAAAAGTGCCATCTTAATGCTTAAGTGGTAATTATTGTTGTACGCAAATCCAATTAAAGGAAGATGATCATCACAATTACCCTTGAAGTTAAGTACTCATACCCTCAACATATCTTCCAATGTTTGAATTGTTCTCATGGCTTGCCCATTGATTTGGGGATGAAATGTGATGCTTAACATTATTTTGGTACCTAGAACCCTTTTAAGAACTTCCAAAAGTGTGAAGTGAATTAATTACCACGATAAAAAATAATAGACAAAGGCAAACCATGAAACCTCACCAATTGCTGAATGAATAACTTGGTATAATCCTTGGCACCATGGGATGTCCTAACCAATAGAAAATGGGTTGATTTAATCATTCTATCTGCTACCACTCAAATTGAATCATGTTTTTTCCGTGTACGAGGTGAATCTATTACAAAATTCATATTCACATCCTCCCACCTCCAAGTAAGAATCTTAATTTCTTGGGCTTTCCCCCCAATCTTTAATGTTTAACCTTCACTTGTTGGTAATTTGGATATTTCACCACAAACATTGCTATATATTTCTTCTCGTCATTGCACCAATATACTTCACGCCTCTATATATTTTGGTGGATTCAAGGTGAATAAAATATCGAGAGTTATGGACTTCCTTCAATATCATCTCCCTTAGGCCATCAACATTTGAAATGCACAACCAGCCATGGTAATAAAGTACCCCATCTCCCCCTTGAAAGAAAACCTCAATCTTTTCAACCACCACTAACTTCTTTAACTTCACTAGAGTTGGATCCATTTCTTGTGTTGCCTTCACCTTCACTACTAATGATGACTCTACCCTATTTTGTACAAGAATACAACCCAAATGTGAATCACTCACCCTTACACCTAACCAGGCCAATTGGTGTACGTCCTTAACCAACTCATTTCTTTCGTTCTCAGCATGGGCAGCACTATCCACAGACACCTTACTAAGTGCATCATCCACAATATTTGTCTTGCTCGGATGATACAATACACTCATATCATAGTCCTTAAATAATTCTTTACACCTCCTTTGCGTAAGGTTCAAGTCTCTTTTGCTAAACACATATTGCAAACTCTTGTGGTCGGTAAATATATCTACATGCTCCTCATAAAGATAATGACATCATATTTGTAATGCAAATAGGATTGCCACTAATCAGGATCATGAGTTAAATAATTTTTCTCGTGAACCTTTAGTTGCCTCAAAGAATATGCTATAACCTTGCCATGTAGCTTAAACACACAACCTAGTTCCACACGTGAGGTATCACAATAAACAACAAATCCATCTGATCCTTTTAGTAATGTCAAAATAGGGGCTGAAGTATGATGGTCTTTCAATGTTATAAAACTTTTCTCACACTCATCTAACCATTAAAACTTTTCCTTCTTTTGGGTCAACCTAGTCAAAGGTGATGCAATATAGGAGAATCCTTCAACAAATCTCCTATAGTATCCAGCTAAATCCAAAAAGCATCTTATATTTGAAGGATACAATGGTTTAGGCTAATTCCTTACCACCTACATTTTTTGGATCAATCATAATACCATATCTGAATATAATATGACCAAGAAAAGCCACCTCCCTTAACTAAAATTCACACTTACTAAATTTGGCAAATAATTACTTATCTTTGAAGGTTTGCAACACAATTCTCAAGTGACTCATATGTTCCTCTTCACTTCAGGAATAAACCAATATATCATCAATAAACACCACCACAAATATGTCTAACTATGGTTTGAAAATCTAATTCATCAAGTCCATAAAGATAGCGGGAGAATTTGTCAATCCAAGTAACACAACCAAAAATTCAACATTGTCATACCTAGTCAAAAATGTCATCTTGATAATATCTCAGTACCTCGTCCTTAATTGGTGATAATCGGATCGGAGATCAATTTTTTAAAAGTAGCTTCCACCTTGGAGTTGATAAAATAAATAATTTATTCTTGGAATTGGATACTTATTCTTTATAGTCACCTTATTTAATTATCGGTAGTGTATATATATACAGAGTGAGCTATCTTTTTTCTAACAAACAACATGGGCCCTGGTGACATGCTTGGTCTAATGAAATCCTTATCCAACAAATCTTTCAATTGCTCCTTTAACTCCTTCAGTTCTGTCGATGGAATTCGGTTAGGAGGAATAAAAATGGGTTGAGTATCAGAGAGGAGATCTATATCTAAATCAATTTCCCTTTCGGGTGGAACACCAAGTAAATCATCAAAAAACACATTGGGGAATTCATTAATGATTGAGAACTTACTCAAAAGTATAAGCTTCAGAACACATTCCTAACCCGAACTATGTGGTAAATGCTCCCCTTAGAAATCATCTTATGGACTTTAAGACGAGATAAATTGACCCTTGACCATGGAATCACAACCCTTCTATTCATGAATAGGTTCATTAGGAAATTGGAATTAGACCCTACAGGTTCTATAATGAATAAATGCATATGAAGCATGAAGTCAATCTATACCAAGAATAATATCAAAATCAATCATATAAAACTCAATAAGATCATATAAAATCACTTTATGAAAGATCGACATAGGACAACTTCTATAGACTTTCTCAGCTAAGACTGAATCACCAATGGGGGTATACACCAAAAATAGTTCCAACAAAATTTTGAGAGTCACATTAAATCTCATAGCAAGATATGGAGTAACAAAGGACAAATTGGCACCTAAATTAACTAAAGTGTAAGCATTAAAGTCAAAGTCCTGCAATATACTCGTAACTGCATTATGAGACTTCTGAGCATCTTCTCTAGCTTGGAGTGCATAGAACCGATTGTGGCGTTGAGCACCACCATGTTGAACTTTTCAACCTTGGGAAGAAATATGGCCTTGAGGTCTTCTACCACCACTACTCCTATAATCTTTAGCATGGTGATTAGGCTTTCCACAGTTGAAACATACATCAGACCCAGCTAGACACTCCCCCTTATGAATTTTACCATGCCTCTTACAAGTTGGAGTAACTTGAGCACCCGAACCTCCTCCTTGAATGTTGGGGGTTGATCCCCTTCCTTTGTTGAGTCGTTGAATAGAAGTGTAGGATGTACCCTGAATGGAATATATTTGCCCATCTTAGGCTTTTCTATTCCTATCATTAATTTCCCTTTTGATAGGAGAAATCATAACTATCAACATGAGCCCTCTTGAACTCCCGAGCCTTCTTCTCCATCTTCTCATCCTTAATTCAATATGCACATGTCATAAGTATTGAAATGTCCATCTCCTTGATCAAATGACCATCTTACACTCTTGGGCACCAAATTGGAGACACACATCACATACTTACTCAGCCTTGCCCTCAGATGTAAAACCATAAAGGGAGCTTATTTAGACAACTTAGTAAACTTTAGGGCATACTCCATCTCACTCATACTCTCTTGGTGAATATTGATGAACTCTTGGATCCTAGCTTCCCTCAATTACAAGGGAAAGAAACAGTCAAGGAATGCACTTTTGAACTCCTCCCAAGAAATATGACCCAAGCCTTCAAATCTCTCACTTTTTCATTTCTCAAACCATACCCTAGAAACAGCCTTAAGTTGGTAGGCCTCTACCTCGACCTTCTCATAAGGGGAACTCCCATAATAGCCACAATTCTATACACCTCATTAACAAACTCTTACGGATCTTCATCCACCTTGAAACCATGGAATTTGGGTGGGTTCATCCCCACAAAGTTTTGGAGTCTAGTTGTTGGGGTTCCTACATTTTGAGCAACTCCACATTGGTTGGATTGCGCCATAACCACTTAGGATAGCATTTGGAAGGAGGTATAGAACTCCACATTAGTGATTGGCTTGGGCATAGAATCATGAAGAGCTTGAGGAATCGAAGGAGCTTGTCCTCTCAAACATTATTTCCCTATTGGAAAAGTGCTCTTCGACGAGGCATATTTTGAAAATCGTAAGGACAATCATTAGCGAGAAGAAATCTCAAGGTACACTATATGGCACGACATAGATCATGAAATAAGTAAAGATTCCTAAAACATCTCATAGCCTACTACTCATAGATGTGGCACACTTCACACTGATGAATAAGACTCTATTTGATGTGGCATGTTGGACTCTCTGAGACACTTCAAAACCTTGTACTTTGATACCAAGTTTGTCACAACCCAAGCTAGGTCCTAGGTATGACACAACTATTGAATCTTGAAGGACTCCAACCAATCCATCTTAACGTATTGTCAAGCATACATAAGGTAATAAAAACATACATAAGCTATATGGGAAAAGGGGATATGAGCCTCATATCAACATCACAAGAGAAAGAACCACTTAGTCTAAAGAGATATAGATCATAGACTCTTTACACATCATCCAACCATGCCTCTTAACATGGCATAGTTGATGGCTATGGACATGTTCCTAGCTTACCCTGAAAAGTAAGGTAGTGACATAGTCTCACAATACAAGTAGAAGATAAACAATCAAACATAGGTAGAGTATCATTGACTTGCTCTCAAATCATGAGGACTTACCACAAGGTCTTCACTAGCCTTCAAAAGATCATCTCAAGAAGAAGAAGAAACTCTAGACCCCACATTTTTAACAATGTAGGCAAAATATGTATTAGTACGTTGAAATGTACTAAATATATGAGTAATTCATGATATACATTTCTAGAAATGTAAAGACATGGACGACCAATGACAGTTTTGAAAATATGGCTACATTCATGGGTAAAATAATAGTTGAATGTTTTGATGTTAAAAATAAAAACCTAGAAGTTTCTATTATTTCTATTATCTATCTATTTTTGTTATATAGATTATATATAAAAGCCATGGAAGGACAACCATGGCAATAAAGAGTTGTACAATGAGCAATACAAATTATACTACATATTTGACCTTATCGTATTTTCTTACCAATTGCCTCTAAATATTTTATATTATATATTTATATTTATATTTATATTTTATTTATTTCTATTATATAGAAGAGTCATGTAAGAACGACCAAGGCAATATATAGTTGTACAATGACCAATACAAATTATACTATATACTTGGCCTTATCTTATTTTCTTACCAATTGCGTCTAAACATGTGTAATACATGTGCACCCATTTATTATCTTTGCATCATTTCAATTTTATTAAGTTTTTATTTATAAATTTTAAATGCTTAACTATTATCAACTTCATTCATATTTTGTGAACCTCATTTGTCATTACAATCTTCACTATATTTCTTACTTGCACTATTTAAAATCAAGTTAATTTTTTCAATACAAATTCTTAAGTGTTTAAACTATAAATTCATCTTTTTGGTAATTTTATAACTCAAAAGTTCAGTTTTATTTTTTTAAATGGCAACATATGATTTTTTTTAAAGTATACTTTCTTCATTCTAAAGTACTCATCACATTTTTTTAGATTCAAATGATGTAAAATTTGACCAATACTCATCATATTGATATGAGAAAAAAATTGTAATCGACATTACTTTTCGGATAATTTTAAAAAATTTAAATTTTAACTTTAGAATATTAGATTAATTTTATTCAAATTTAACTTTAAAAATTAGTTAGCTAGACTCTCGAGAAGCAAATCCAAAAACAAGAAAACTATTTTAGAATGAAGGGAGTATAAAAATTCTACTCCTTTTCATTTCACTTTATTCGGCTTACTTTTTTTTAATCGATTTCAAAAAGAATATCTTTTTTTTTCTTTTTGTCAACTCTTTAATTCTAACTTTCACGTGACGTGGTTAGGATCACAAGATTAAATGATATTAAGTAACTTTTTCTTCATATTTTTAGATTAAGGCCACAAGATTCAAAAGCTTTTATTATTTTTAAAAATTTTGTGTCAAGTCAAAATCAATTGAAATGGAGTTCTTAAACTTTTTGAGAGATCTTATTCCATTTGCATTGTTTATGGACTATATTAAATAAAGAAGATTGTACTTGTTTTCTTAATCAAAATTGATGATACATATAATTTATATAAATTAACAATCAAATGTTTTTTATATTATTTGCAATTGATATCATTTTATACAAATATTGAAATTTTAATCGCTACACTGAGTTGCTATTTGTATCATGATAACTTTATCAGATAATTATTCAATAGTTTATAAAAATAGAAAAAATAAAATAAAAAATATTTAAGAATAAAATATCATTTCAAACTCTCTTTTCTTATAATAAATACAACAATAACAACAACAACAATATACCCAGTGAAATCCCACAAGTTGGGTCTGGGAAGGGTAGAATGTACGCAGACCTTACCACTACCTCAAAGGTAGAGAGGTTGTTTCCTGAAAATCCTCATCTCAAAAACCTATAGGCAGAATAAACTAGATATGAAATATGGAAAAGAAAAAGAAAAGAAAATTGGAAGAACAACTAATAACGAAAAGCATGATAGTGCGTAAATACAATAAAAATCAACATATATATGACGAATAGTGATAACACAAGATATAAAAACACGATTATCCTACTACCCTACTGTACCCCAAGTCCAGACATCAACCTAATCCTGCTAACCTATTAACCTGCTACTCTAATTCGCGACCTCCATTCATTTCTATTTGAGGTCATGTCCTCGGTGAGATCAAGGTTTGTCATATCTTGTTTGATCACCTCCCCCCAATACTTATTCGGTCTACCTCTACTCCTTCGTGTAACTCTTAAATCCAACCTCTCACACCTTCTAATAGGAGCATTGGTGTTTGTTTTCTGCACGTGTCCAACACCATTATAGTCTCGCTTCCCTCATCTTATCCACCATAGGGGCCACCTCTAGCTTCTCCCAAATAATTTCATTCTTAATCTTATCACTCCTAGTATGACCACACATCTATCATAACATCCTCATCTTTGCGACTTGCATCTTCTAAACATGTGAATTTTTGATTGGTCAACACTTCACCCCATATAGCAAGGACGGTCTAACCACTGTTCTATAAAACTTATCCTTGAGTTTAGGTGGTATCTTTTTATCACATAATACTCTAGAGGCAAGTCTCCATTTAGTCCATGTTATCCCAATACAATGTGTGACATCATCGTCGATATAGCCACTACTCTGGATGATGGATCCAAGATATTTAAAGTTCTCACTCTAGGGAATAAGCTGAGTGGCCAGCCTCACATCAATGTCTGCTTCATCCTTCACAACACTGAATTTGCACTCCAAGTATTTTGTTTTGGTCCTTCTTAGTTTGAGCCCTTTAGTTTCCAAAGTATGTCTCCATACCTCCAATTTATCATTAATTTTAGTCTGAGTCTCAACAATCAGTACTATGTCATCTACAAATAGCATGCACCATGGAACCTCCTCCTGAATGGACCACATCAGCTCATCCATCACCAAGGCAAACAGACAAGGGCTCAACACTGATCCTTGATGAAGTCTCATCTCAACAGGAAAATACCCTAAGTCTCCTCCTACCATTCTTACCTGTGTTTTGGCTCCGTCGTGCATGTTCTTTATCGCCCTAATATATACCATTGGAATACCTTTCACCTCTAGACATCTTCATAGGACATCTCTCGAAATTTTATCATTGGCCTTCTCGAGATCAATGAGCACCATATGGAGGTTCTTCTTTCTTTCCCTATATTTCTCTACTAATCTCCGAATAAGATAAAATGCTTTAGTAGTCGATCGCCCCTGCATAAATCTAGATTGATTCTTAGAAATAGATACTTCTTTTCTCACCCTCATCTCCACCACTCTCTCCCAGACCTTCATTGTGTGGCTTATATACTCGATACTCCTATAATTGTTACAGTTTTGAATATCACCCTTGTTCTTGTACAATGGAACCATTGTACTCTTCCTCCATTCATCAGGCATCTTGACAGTCATCAAAATAGCATTGAACAGTCGAGTTAATCACTCTATGTCATCTTTGACCATATTGTTCAAAATATCTACCGAAATTCCATCGGGTTCGATTGCCCTCCCTCTCTTCATCCTATCAATAGCACGTCTAACCTTCACAACTCTGAACTGTCTGCAATAACCAAAACCTTGATGACTTTCGGAGTGTGCCAATTTACCCAACTCAAGATCTCTATCTCCTTTTTCGTTTAAGAGTTTATGAAAGTAAGCTTGCCACCTTAGCTTAATTGAAGTCTCATAAAATACGTTATCTCATTTAGTTATATACATTCATCCTAGTTAAAATATGTTTGATCTTTACGACTTTTTGATATGAGACAAATATATATAATTAAAGGAGGTGACATATTTTCTATCCAACACATGTTTATTATTTAATACATTATTTATATTTGAAATAATGTTAAAATGAATATTAGATTGTGTACTCTTTTAATGTTAGTTATGATAACTTAAATAAGTTATAAATTATTTTTTATTTTATTTTATTTTTTAAAAAAAAAGATAATTTCCTTGCAAAGTGTAATACTTGTTATCACTTGTTATGGTGTTTACTAAAAAATATTAAAATTAATTTATTAGTTCAAAATATAATTACGTACAAATAATACTTAAGCTTGTAATATTAGACCCGTTAACGGGCCTTTTCATATCTAGTAGGTATAGATACATATAACTTGAATAACATGATGCATGACTCATGAGATGTAAGACCACAATAACATAGGCATGAAGTAAAACTTGAAGTAAAACAAGATCATAAGTTGTGGTCTAAACATCAAAATCATAGAAAGCTTAAAGTAACATAACCATTTCGGGGAAGATTTTCATAACTGACAATAAGACCATATGAGCTACTACATGAAATCCAACATAACCGCAATAGTGCTAGGTCAAATACCATGCAATAGTATATCATAATATCATAGTAAATCATAAACCATTCATAGCTTTGAGTAATTGAAAATCATTATTCATATAAGAGTAGCTCATAAAAATCTTGGGTGATTCATCAATGTGAGAACTGTCCTTATCACATGTGAATCCACCATTAGTTGGTGAGAATTATCTTTTCACCTACCTTCATTCATCATTTTTTCATTCATCATTCATTTATCATTCAAGGGACTTCATAAACATCATTGAATAATTGTTCATAAACTTTAAAAAAAGTCCTTATCATTCATGATCATCATTCATCATAGACTAGGGACATGGTGTTGATTTAAGTTCAAATCAACATAAAAACATGCAATTTAATGAAATGTATGCATAATTACAATAGGAATCGTCAATTGAAACCATAATTATAATAATATACATTAGTCATCATTGTCACGACCCAAGCCTAGGGCCTAGACGTGACATGGCGAATGAGGAACCCGAAGGAACCCCAAACAAGCCTCTC
>JBCEWC010018541.1:0-11915 GCA_038996855.1 Solanum aculeatissimum
TCCACCACCTATATCGCAAGGCTGCATCAAGTGTTCTATAAATAGTACTAGCATGTGGAAATTACGGGGTGTTACACCTTTGACGATGCAATCCATGGGTCGTGGTTCCATTGATGGCCCGTCTTGTTAATCGTATGTCAACTTTCAAAAATTCTATGATTTTCCATCTTCAATGGACTCATTCTAGGAAACCTTCCTACGACTCATGGATCCTTCCACGAGCCGTAAACTGTCTCATACGATCAAGTCAGTGCCAAAAAATTCCTTAACTTTCATTTTCCAAGCCCATGAACATAAGGGGGGTATAATATCTCTCCTTTGAGATCATTTGTCCTCGAATGAGAAAAACATATGCTTGAATAGAGTAGAAACATAGCCATCATCATAACATATATGCAAAAATGCAACCAACTTAGTAATCATTTTCATAAAATCATCAAACTTATGCATCAAGCATCATTAAAATATAGTTTCAAGATCATGCATGCATGCAACGTAACAAGAAATTTGTATTCATGAGAACTTTGGGGGAATTGATTGTAATAAGTACCTTAGGCTTGAATAGAGGGAAAAAGGTAAGGATATCTTTTCATCATTTCTGCCTTGGCCTCCCAAGTAGAACTCTCAACTTGTTGGTTTCTCCATAACACTTTGGCAGATGCAACCTCTTTATTACTCAACTTCTTCACTTGCTGGTCCAAAATCTCAATCGGTACATCTTTATAAGTCAAATCCTCCTCAATAGACACATCCTCTAATGGAATAATAGAATTAGGATCACCCAACCACTTCCTTAGCATTAACACGTGAAACACCGAATGAACCATAGCTAATTCCATAAGAAAATCTAGCTTATAGGCTATCTTCCCAATTCTCTTCAAAACTTCATAAGGTCCCATATATCTAGGACTCAATTTTCCTTTCTTACAGAAATGCATCACTCCTTTCATTAGTAAAACCTTTAAATATACCTAATAACCTTCATTAAACTCTAGTTCTCTTCTCCTAACATCGATATATGACTTTTGACAACTTTGGGGAGCCTTTAACCTTTCCCTTGTGACCTTTACCTTATCCATAGTATCAAGTATTGAATCCTGTCTAACCAAGGACATCTCTCAAACCTCAAACCATCCTACCGATGATCTACACCGTCTACCATACAAAGCTTTAAATGGTGTCATGTCAATACTTGTGTAACGATAAAAAAATTTTGAACCTTGTAATGGTTGGTCAAGGTTGGTGTTAAACTAGTCGTGGTTGAATTTTGGTAGCCATGGGTTGTATTTAAGTGGTCGGATTAAAATAGATCATTTGATGAGGTTGTAAGGCCGGTTGGGTAGTGAACTTTGAAAGATCAAAAATTTTAGTACTAGATGAACTGTGTGGGCTGCTATATATCAAATCGATGCTCTTTGAGTTATCTTCTCAATGCAACTAGTTTTACTCAATTCAAAGTTTGTATGGGAAAGTTATGGCCAAAATAGTGAAATTATCTGTCGTTGAAAGAACACTGGAAACAAGGTTCTGGATTTGGGCTAAAGGCTGGACCACGGACCGTTTGGTGGTCCACGGTCCATGGGGGTGCTTATGGGTTGGTTCAGTGGGCTCCTGGAGGCTGAGGTCCAATCCATGAACCAAGTATGGTCCCACGGACCACCTCACGGTTCGTATGACCCTTCACGGCCTGTGAGGGGTCCCGTAAAGTGAGGCAGAATGTTGGCCAAGGTTCAGGGCTGGACTCCGGACCAAGTGATGCTCCACGGAACAGTACACAGTCTGTGTGAAGCTACACGGTCCGTAAGTCCCCTCGTGAAGTGATCCAGAAATTCCCCAAGAGTTCAAGTCGAAGTCGAGGCCAAGTGTAGCCTCACGGGCAGGTACACGACCCGTGTACTAGTAAATGGGCACTGTGTGCCTTCCGTGTGATGTGTCTTTAGTGATTTAGACCATTTCATTAATGGTTAATTCGTAATTTAATTAGATCCTATGCCCCTTTTAGGCTTTCTAAGGTCTCCTAAACCCCCTAAATCAAACCCTAATCCACTTTCATCCATTCTAACACTCCTAAAGTCTCTCCAAAATTCTCTCAATTCTCTTGACCTCCATTGATGAAAGATTGACGAAATTTGAGGAAATTCATCTCTCTTGCAATTCCATTAAATTATCTTGATTAAACTCAAGGTATGTGGGATTTATTCATGAATTTTCTTTCATCCATGAAGACCCAAGAACCATCCTCTTTAAATTATAAATTTAAGCTTTCTTTAACTATGGGTTCTTTAAATTTTGATATAATTAATTGAATTGAGTTGTGAGTCGTAGAAATTAGGTGATTTAAAGTTGATTTAAGGTTGAATTTCATGAATTGCATTGAAACTCTTGAAGATATAATGTTCATGTCCCTTTAATGGTTTAATATGCATGGGTAAATTGCATTATGTTTTGAATTGGGATTTTATCATGAATTATGTTGAAGTACCTATTGAATTATGGTTTAAAGTTTGATTCCTCCATTACCCATGCACTTGATCCTCATTCATGGCATATGCATTGAAGAATGGTTATGATGAAACTCTTGTTAAGGGCATGGCTCTCTTGTTATGTTATGATATGTTAAGGCTTGTGATCACATAGTCTCTTGTTATGTCCTTTTGAGCATTATGGGTGCTTGCACCACTTTGTTATGATATGATAAGATATGTAGATGAGCTACTCTTATTACATTGATATGGAAATGATTATGGAAATTCTTGTTGGATTTTTAGCCTAAGTATGGATATGGATTTGATCATGTTTTGGTTGGGCAATGATGCATGATTTTGACAAGAATATCAACTCTTTCCATTTGAAAAGCTTGCACGGATATATATGTATTCCCGTGGGATGAGACTTAGTACCGAGGGATTGGAGTTGGGGTGGACTAGCTCCAAGGGTCCATACTCCTTTCCATCAAACCATGTTCCAACATGGGATTTCTCCCTAGATGGGATGACTTGTTTGTTTCCCCTTGTTGAAGGGTAATTAGGGACCTACCTTGCAAGTAGTCCGGATCCAAGTTATAGCTCGCTCGGATCTCCTCCGGTGTCGGTTGAGGTCAAATCCCCGCTATAATATGATCTTAGGTTCCATTTCATGCATCATGGCATGCCATATTATTATAATATATTCCTCTTGGCTATGTGCATTACTTTTGTATCACTTGTCGCCTTGTTATCTTTTTTTGTCATGCTATATTGTCATATGCATTGCATGCCCGCATACTTCGTACATATTTTGTGCTAACTCATACTCTTTATCTACATGTTCTAACCATGTAGGGACCGGCGACGACTTCTATCTTCCTGCGGACGACAAGTGACATCCTTGGAGTTGCTAGCTTGTAGTGAGCTCTTTTGTTCAAAGACAATATCCACCTTCTATCTTCCTTGTATTTGTTTACTTTATTATTTTCATGTATTGAGGGTGATCCCCAAACTATGTCGAGGCCCCGCTTTTCTTATGTAGAGGCTATGTTAGACACACTAAACTCTTGCACGTTGTATTATGCTTTATTGAGATATTATGATTATTGGGACTTATTTAAGGAAATAATATTCCGTTTATGCTTATGCTTATGTTTATGGGATTGTGAATGGTGGGAATGTGCTTATGTGAAAAGTCTCCTAACCCGGTATGCCCCCATAGCTTGAGTCCTACTTACCCGCCCCTTAGAAATAATTGTTATGTCCTATGTGTTTCATGCTCATCCCATTCCCGGCAACATCCCCATAGCTTGAGTCCAAAGCCTTATTTTCCCTAGAATTATGTGTTATGTGTTTACTTTTCTGCGCTTCCAAACCGATGATATGTGTGATGATGCTATGATGGCTTGATTGAAGACTTTCGGGTTCTCCTTCGCCATGTCACATCTAGGTCCCTTATTCGGGTCATGACAACTTGAGTGAAAACTATTGTTATAAGCAAATTCAATAAGAGATTGAAATCGAGCACATAAGCTTTAAACATATCTTCCAACATTTGTATTGTTCTTTTGGCTTGTCCATCCATTTGAGAATCAAATGTGGTACTTAGCTTCACCTTACTACCAAAGCTTTTTTGGAAGGACTTCAAAAAATGAGAAGTAAATTGAGCACCTCTATCTGTATAATAAACAATGGCACTCAATGCAACCATACCAATTCTTGGATATAGACCTTAGCATAGTTGTCGACACCATAAGAAGTCTTCACTGGCAAAAAGTGGGTTATTTTTGTCATTTTATTAACAACCACCCATATCGAGTCAAACTGCTTTCTAGTCTTTGGCAAACTTATGACAAAAACCATATTCACTTCCTCCCATTTTCAAGTAAATATCTCAATATCTTGAGTCAAACCACCGGGTCTTTGCTGTTCCACTTTCACTTGTTGACAATTGGCACACCCCATCACAAATTTTGCTATGCCTTTCTTCATGGCATTCCACCAATACACTTCTCTTAAATCCCTATACATCTTGGCATATCCAGAGTGAATAGAATGCTTAAAATTATGAGCTTCATCAAGTATCTTCTCCCTTAAACCATCTACATCAGGTACACACAACCACCCTTGACAATGTAGCACTTCATCTCCCCCTTGTGAGAAAACCTCTACCTTCTTATCCACCACCAACTCCTTCAATTCAATCAAAGTAGGATACATGTCTTATTTTGCTTTAACTTATTCTATCAGAGATGATTCCTCCCAATTTTGCACCATTACACCAGCATTGTTCAAGTTATTCAACCTTACACCCAAATAAGCCAAATGGTGCACCTCTTTTACCAACTTTTTCTTTCCATTCTCGACATATGTAATGCTTCCTATAGACACTCTAACCAATATATCAGCCACAACATTAGCCTTGCTGAGGTGATATATCACACTCATGTCATAATCCTTCAAAAGTTCCAACATCCTCTTTTTTCTTATATTCAAATCCCTTTGACTAAACACATATGACAAACTCTTATTGTCAGTGAATATATCAACATATACCCCATAGAGATAATGTTGCCAAATATTCAATGCAAACACAATGACCAATAACTCAAGATCATGGTTCAGATAATTCCTTTGGTGCACCTTCAATTGCCTTGAGGCGTAGTCAATGACTTTTCCATGTTATATCAAGACACGACCCAAGCCTATATGTGAGGCATCATAATATACAACAAAACCATCTAGACCTTTAGGCAATGACAAAATAGGAGCCGATGTAAGATGATCCTTCAACATTTAAAAACTTATTTCACACTCATCAGACCATTGGACTTTTCATCTTCTTTTGAGTCAACTTAGTCAAACGAGAGACAATGGAGGAAAACCCTTCAACAAATATCTTACAATATCCGGAAAAACACAAAAGAACTCCTAATATTGGATGGGGACAATGGTCTAGGACAATTCTTCACCGCCTTCGTCTTTTTTAAGTTAACTCTAATACCATCACCTAAGATAATATGGCCAAGAAAAGCCACCTCTCTTATTCACACTTGCTACACTTGGGAAAGAGTTGTCTATCTCATAATATTTGTAACACAATCCTCAAATGATCTTCATGATACATTATATCCCGTGAATAAACTAATATGTCATCTACGAATACCACCACAAACATATCCAAATACGGTTTGAAGATTCTATTCATCAAATCTATGAAAGTGGTGGGGGCATTTTTTTACCCAAACGACATAACCAAAAAATCAAAATGACCATACCAAGTCATAAATGTCATCTTTGGAATATCATCCTACTTCACCCTCAATTGGGGGTATCCGGACTGGAAATCAATCTTAGAGAAATAGCTTGCACCTTGTAGTTAATCAAATAGGTCATCAATCCTTGAAAGTGGATACTTGATTTTGATAGTTACTTTATTCAATTGTCAATCCAAAGTGAACCATCCTTCTTCCCTACAAATAACACAGGATAACCCCATGGAGACATACTAGGACTTATGAATCCATTATCAAGCAAGTTCTTTAATTGTTCCTTCAATTCCGTCGAGGTCATTCAATATGGAGGTATAGAAATAGGGTAGGTGTCAGGCATAAGATCAATACCAAAATCAATTTTTCTTATAGGAGGAACACCGGGAAAATCATTGAGAAATTCATCAACTATGGGAACCAAATCAAGAGTAGGAACATGAGACTCGACATCCATGACTCGGGCAACATGATATAAGCAACCTTTGGAAATCATTTTCATAACTTTCATATAAGAAATAAACTTTTCTTTGAACACCAAATTGGTTTCCTTCCATCTAATAATAGGCTCATTAGGAACTTCGGATGTGATCCTACGAGTTCTACAATCAATAGAAGCATAAGATGCACGTAACTAATCCATACCAAGAATAACATAAAAATCAATCATATCAAGCTCAACTAAATCACATGGGAAGATTTTATGCAAGATTGATACGAGACAATCTCTATAGACTTTTTTGGCTAGGATCGACTCACCAACTGGAGTATAGACCAAATAAGGTTCTAACAAAATTTCTGGGGACACATCAAACTTTATGGCAAGGTAAGGAGTAATAAAAGACATATTAGCATCGGGGTCAAGCAAAGCATACACTTCATTATCAAAGACTCTTAACATACTAGTAACCAAATCAAGAGACTCAGCAACTTCTTGCCTAGCATACAAAGCATAGAACTGATTACCACATGGACCAACACCTTGAACTTGGGCACCTTGTTGCACTTTCTCTCTTTGAGCCACTTGACCTTGTGGACATTGATGTGCCACCAAAATACAGCACTTTTAATATTTTAAACTAAGAATTTTATGTGTTCTCTAAGCGATGTTAGTAGATTTGACCTTTTGTTTATGTTAATTTTGAAGGATTACAGGATTCGGAGAGTATTTATGATAATTTGCATAAGTTGCAGCTTTTTGCTGATGTTTGAGACAATCTACAGTCTATGGTATAACCTACGAGCCGTAGATGGGGTTTGTAGTCGTGAACCAATGAAGACCAGTTTTGCTGAAGTTGAAACTACGAATTAACAGGACGAGTCGTGGTTTATTTCATGACCCATAGATCAGTTTGTGAAACAAAGGCCCAGAGATTTGCATAGTTGTTGAAAGTTAACAGACGAAGACACTTACGATTCGTAAGTCAATCTACGGTCCGTGAAAAGTAGTTTGTACTTGGTTTGAAGATTTTGAGGATGTAGACCACGAAACTATTCCACGAGCCATAAACACATTCACGACTCGTACCTCAGCTCGTGAAAGGCCCTGAATCTAATTTTTCTAATCAATTTAGGATTTGGTTTTCTTTTATTATAAAGAAGGTTTTTAGATATCTTTAGACACACAAAACTACAGATTTCATATTATCATTTGAATTTAGCTTGTTCTAGGAGATTTTTAGGAGATAACTTTTGTTCTTATCTTTGGATTTCGATATTGGGATTTACATGGAGATTTTGGATCTCTAGTTCTTCAATTTATCATTGTAAGTGTTTAATTATGCAAATTTATAACATGATTCTTCCAACTACAACAAACATGAGTAGCTAAATCCACAACCAGGGTTGTGGTAACCATGAAGAACTAACAAAGTAAAAACTAAATAATTTGTAATCCTTGAAAAGTGTGCATACATGTATTATTTATTTCTTCATTTTGAATGTTTTTTAACAGTGACTATCGTTAAAACTCGCCTTATTCTTACTCGCCGATCCAAGGGGGTAATGAATG
This sequence comes from Solanum aculeatissimum, assembly GCA_038996855.1. NCBI lineage: Eukaryota > Viridiplantae > Streptophyta > Magnoliopsida > Solanales > Solanaceae > Solanum > Solanum aculeatissimum. Next base: position 7,746 of record JBCEWC010018541.1, read on the forward strand.
GAAAAGGGGATAAATAGCAGGATTTGACGTGAGCAAACACGTCTAATCAACTAGAGCGGCCCAAGGGATGGTTGTACAAGGACAAGGTAAAGGTTAGTAATGTGACGCCCGTAGATGGCCCAAGTTGCATGGTTAAATTTGCCTAGTTGTCGGTCCAAGGAACTAGGTGAACATAACTTACTAGTTTTATATGCTACATACTAGAAAAGGTTATAATTGTTAGGTTATATTGCATTAGGAATTCATGGGGAACACAATACCCTAGTTACTTTCTCTCATTGAATTAGCAATACATGTTATAACTGTTGATCTTATTCTAGATTTAAATAATTGTTTTTATATCAAAATCCCCCTTTATTGAAGTAAGTTGATTAATTCATCTAAATTATTTTAATTACTCCAAGTCTAGACCCTTCGTGGGATCGACCCAAACTGTTGTTAGGTTCTATATTTGAAACAATTACCGCTTATACCTTAATTGGGAGGTGTAATTTGGGCATGATCGGACGCCCTTCTTTACCTTTATTAGCAACACTAGTTTCACACCACGTGCATTGCACATATATTTTGAGTTATTTTATATTTTGAATAATCACATAATGTATTTGATGCATGTTTGTGATCCATAACAGAAGATATAACTGAAATATATCTAACTATCACTTTTTTAGTGATTTGATGAGCTCAAAATGATTGAATGTAGTCCAAACATGCAATGATGAACATTGAACAATCAAATTTACTTAATTGTCTAATTTGTAATTAGATTCGTTTTGATCTATAAGGCACAAATTAAACATTTAACTTAGTGTATCTCACAAAAAAAAGAGTTACTTATGAACCTTTGTTGATATTTGTAAAACAAAAGACTTTTGAAAACGTATGAGTAAGGTATGTTTCTCCATATGTTATTCTTTATTCATTTTTAATATCACATCACTGAAGTTAGCGATGTACCTATAGGTTGGGTCAATTCTTTCTCCTTAGTTACTAATCATTTAAATATATGGTTAAATTAATCAGTTTAGATATTAATTAACTCTATAAAAATGTCATCTATCATAACAATAACTTTACTCATGTATTAACAACAAGTAGATCTAATTCTTCTTGTGTATTTGATCTTTATCTGTTTATGTTTTTATGATTAGTTGGATACATGATTTAGTTCCTTCCTTTAAAATAAAATAAAATCTGAAGTTTATCTTTTTGGCATCTTATCTTGACTCCAAATGATTAATTGGTGATGTTTTGAAAGACACATTTTTAATAAATATTTCAAGAGTGACATACAACATGGAAGGAAATTTTCATCAACATTTTCCTTTTAGTTCTTTAAAAGAGTCTATCAATTGTTTATGTCTTATTTTGAAAGGCAGCAACGATAGAAATGCATATACAAAGATAATGTTTATTACTTAGAAACTATGGTTCATAAGGATATTTAGGGCTTTTGATATTTTTTGGTTTGGACATTGATAGAGAAAATAAAATACAAATTGAAGAAGAAATGAATTGAAGGCATGAGAGAATCGAATTTTATTAAAAATATATTACTTAGGATAGATTGAAAAAATTACAAGAATTCAGCATACAAAGACAAAGTTCATGTTCATACATGTAAAATTTTCATAGAAATTTTATGGAAAGGGGTCTAATTCATATAGTAAGAAAAGTGACTATTCTGAATCACCATCTTACTTCAAGAATAAACATGTCATCTAAAGTAATGTATCAAGTATGATCCTATTTTTATGAAATTTACCGTCATCGAAAATTCTTCTTGAATCTCTATCCATTGACAATTACGTACATCTTATTGTGTAAAGAGGATAAAATATTTTTTTAAATATTTTGATAAATGGTGTAATAATTGTAACTTCTTGGAGAATTCCAATCTATAAGCACATTATCCTGATCAATCAATAAATAACATAATAAAATAATTTTGTAAGAACCTTGTAATACTGTAAAAGAGGTGTTATATGTGGCTCATGAGGCGGATGATGAATATTTCTTTATACACTAATACCTGCAATCTCAAAATAAACATAAGCAGTAATACTCTAACTTGAACTTGGCTTATATTTCAGGTGTTCCAAATGCAAAACTAAAACACACACACACATATTTTGGTGATATCTTCAAAAGTTCATAAGCTAGAGTCTTACGAGGCCTTTCTTTTTTATGAAAGCCAAGATGAGGAAACTTTATACATGTGATACCTATTCCCAAAATTAACATTTACATCACATAAATTACATTGTAAACTTGAATCACACTCAATATCCGCCTCCTAGCGCACAACCAATTCAAATTATTCTATTGGATAATGCATGTTAATTTTTTCCTCAAGTTTTGCACCTCATCAGAGAAGGATACCCTGAAGTGAGCATCTTCAAATGATGAAAATATTATTTACAAGATCTCTCCTGTTGACTCAAATAATAAATCATGAATCTTTATTTCTTTCTACCATCTTTGCAATAGTCAACGTGAGAGAGCACAAAATATCAAGAAGAATGGATGTGTCATATTTACGTGTACCTTAATCAGAGAACAACCAGAGCGTACACTTAGAAAGAATCAATGTTCCTCCTTCTGGGTTGATGCTCAAATTTATATGTACAAAAGTGCATTGATGTTGAGTTGGGGTGGCTAGTGAAAGGACACATCAATTTGTTGTTGAAGCACTAACAAGTAAATTGAAAATTAAGGCTGAAAATGGCATGGATTTTGTTTTTTAAAGAGGATAAACTAACCAGTGACAACTCTTTGTGTGTGTTTTTCTCAGCGCTAGGCAGCTCTTCATAAGGGGTTTTATGAAGCGGCAGTGTTTCTATATGAATAGAATTTTCTAATAAATAATATAGGGGCATTTAAATAATTTAACTTTTAAATGTTAGAGTTCATACTTTTAAAGTAGTATAGATTAGGAAACTCAGCAAACTTGTGTTCCATCTTTCCACAACCAAAGCAACCATTTGTTCCTCTCAAGCATTCTCTAACATGTTTTTCCACACTTAGGACACCTAGGAGAAATAACACCACCTTTCACAACATCACCTTGAACCTTAGGGTTAGACACCCTTTCTTTATCAAGCCTTTGAGACGCACCTTTAGAAGACCCTTGGCCTTGTTGGAAATTGTCATGCCCAAAATCCCATTAAGGCGGACTGGCACCCGTTGCTGACAAGGCTCGAGAAAACTAACCTATAATCATTCAATATCTATGAACATTATAAGGGTTTTCCACACTCAACATGTCGTTAGGAAAGTAGATAGTAATAACAAGCCAAAAGGAAATATATATGACTAGGCCGTTGGAGCCACGATGCCCAAAATACAAGAAATGTCACACTTTACTTATAGTCTGCAACACCTCTAGATAAGAAACACTATCTGATAAAGGTTGGGACTGGCCTTGCCTTAGTACTAACTGCTATACAAGAAAAAATATGAGCTCTAGACACCCCAAAGCTCTGAAGCAACCTGAAGCCCAATAACAATAGTTGGATGTCCCATACTCATATTAGGGAGATCTACTCGCTCCTGTACCTGCAACATGAAATGCAGGTCTCCTGAAAAGGATATCAGTACGAGATAATATATTAAATATGTAAGGTAAATTGTACTATTGTAACAATCCGAATATTTTTGAAATCTACTTATTATTGGAATTTTATGATGTACTACAAGCCATGGTTGAGTTTTGGTGGCCACAGGTTGAGTTTAAGTGGCCGAATGTAAATTGGGCTAGTTGGCAGCCTAGAGGGACAGTTTCGGCAGTGTACTTAGAATAGTCATAACTTTTTATGTGTGATGAACCATATGATCTACCACATCTCAAATTGAATATATTTGAGTTAGCTTTGCAATACAAGTCGTTTCACTCAATTTGGAGTTCGGATGAAGGAGATATGGCCCAAAGAGTGAGCCTATCAGAAATTCGGAAGTCATTGGAGATAGGCTCAGAAAAGTGGACAAGGACATTGACACGGGCCATGAAACTTTGCACGGCTCATCTAGGGTCCCTTCAGGTGATCCAGTGAGCTAGGGGTGGCCTGGAACCACCCCTAAGCCAATTCTAAACCAACGAGACCTTGGACGGTCCGTTTGGAGCTAGACGGCTCGTGCACTACCTCGTGAAGTGAGGAAGTGGCTTGGACA
>JBCEWC010018542.1:0-11914 GCA_038996855.1 Solanum aculeatissimum
AATAACCCAATAACAATAACCCAATAAGGTTTTTATCGGTTCGGTTTATCGGTCGGTTCGGTTTTTGCACACCCCTACTTAAAATTGATGAACGGGATACATCACTGGACTTTTGGATACATGAGCGGACATCCAGATACATAGTAGAGCCAGGTATCGGGGAGGATAGGACATCTGGATACATAGGGGAGGGATGTATCAGAGAAGAAATGGATGTATACGAGAGGGAGATACGAATGTATTAGCCAGAGGAGGGTGATGTGTCCGATTGGAAATTTTTGAAATTCTTTTAAATGGTAGGGAATTTTAGAGATTATGGTACAATAAGAGGTGTATTTAGTTAATTTATTTATTGTTTATTATTAATCCTTGTGAGAAAACTTTTTACAGAAAGAGAGATGCTTCTTTCACTTATATTTTTAGATCTATGGTTTGGTTTTATGATTATACTGTTCCTCTGCTGGAATATTATCTTGGGATCTTGTTGTGGTGATTTGTGTAGTTTGCTTTTGACATTCATCATTTGTCTGCTACTGCAAATGACTTTGAAACACTTCTTGCAGGGAGACGCCGATAGTGCTCTTGATAGGCTCTGGCAGAAGAAAAAGGCTGAAATTGGACAACAATGAGTCTTCTATTTACTGTTACCATTCACAAAAATGAGAGTTTTCTATTTAGTTTTGTTTTACCAGCAGTTCTTTTTTGATGTTAGTGGCTGTTCTTTTTCATTATCAGACAAATAGAGCATGCCTATTACTATTTTAGTGCATCAACTTTTGGAGATGACAAAACAATATGAGCTGTTTTAATCAATTGGCCTACTTCATGAGCCAGTTCTGTCAGTTGCTTCTTGACACTTGTGTTCCTTGGAACTGGCCTTATACTTTTTATTTCATGTTTCTGTTGTATGCCCTCAACTTCTTAAAAGATAAATGATGGTGCACGGGGCAATTTTTCGTATATCTTGACTATTACATCCCACCAGCGTAGTACCAGGTTAATCTTATGCAGGTGGGAAGAAATCTTGTATGCAACTTTTTTTTCCCTCAGCCGAAAGGATTTTGTTCTCCGCTATGGTTTTAGCACAACTATCGGTGTTGCATGCCCCTCACACCAGAACATAGTAAATGTTCTATAAAGCCTTGCCAATGCGAAAGTCGTATGTCGTTTGCTCCTGTTATATGCACCTTATTGTGCTGAACGTACGATGAAGTTAGGACTTCATGTGTGTCATGGTATCTGTGGTAAAGAAAAGGATCTTCCTGTGTACCCTAATCCTGTCCTAGAATATTGTGTAATATCCTTCATAGGAGATATTTGGTAGATTTGGCATGGATAAAGTTGAGCCTAGCTTTGTAACAAAAGGTAAATCTAGACTTATTTCAAATAGTGAATTTAAACACTTACCTTTAAATATATGTGGTTAAGTTTGAACATGAGATCTCATGTTCAAATTTTCAATGGAGACAAATATTAAATGATTTTTTTCATGTATTTTAATTTTGATGATGAACTTCACAATTGGAGTCTGAGAAGGATAAAGTATACACAGTTCCTATCACTATTTCAAAAACATATTGGTGACGAATACTTTGTAGAACCAAGTAAGATTTTCATAATATAGAAAATGTAAGTGTTTGATTAAAAAGTATTAGAAGTATATCTCTTGTTTTGTCATATCAGAGGTGTTAATTTAATATATTTTGGCACAAGTGATACTATAATTTATCCGGATTAAAGTCGAATAGATCCAAAATGCTTATATAAGCCAAAATCAAGCAAAAGAAGTTGGTCACCCTCAAGTTATGATTATCAATTTATAAGCACTTTTAATTTGATCAAAATATTTACCATTTATTCTTCATAATATTTTTTCTAATTTTCAAAATAGTCGTTCAAAGAAGTTCTTAAATTCCTCAACATTCCACCATCAGTTGTGGGATGGGTCAAGGATCGGAGCTCTGTAATTGTACGAATAGATAGGGTTATTTCAGTCAACCTGTGCTAATTTAGGGCTTTTACTAACCTCTCGTTCTCATCTCCTGTATTCTTCTCCGTTAAACTCTGTATATTGCTTCTGCATTGCATTGCATTGTTTTTTGTTTTTTTTTTATCATGTCAATTTTGTAGTGTATATCGAATTTCGTATTGTTTGTATAATATTTGTAATAAATTATGCATGATTCATGTTCATGTAATATAACATTTTCCTGCAATTGAAATTTTATTTGCTGTGTGACTATTTGTATCCTTCAACTTTTTGATTGTTTTATTGTAGCATGCTGTTTGCATTTTGAGTAGGATTTAGATCTTCAAGCAAGTAAAACTTTTGAAATCTCTTGTGATATTTCATTTGATTCAAACTTGTATCGTGAGGAGTTGAGATGGTGGAAGTGTAATTAGTTCTCACTTTTGTGGATACTTTGAAATTGTCGAAATACTTCCCGATTACAATCTAATCGGCAAGAGTGAATGGCATTAACGTAGGCTCCCAACACATGCAAAAAGGATCCTGTTTTGTTAGTGACAATGCTTTTTGATTTGCTTTCCCATTTTGAATCCCTAGGAGCTTTCCACTTCTAAAGTCTATTCGTGTAAAGCCGTCGTCAAGATGCAGAACGATGAGGGACAGAACATGGACCTTTACAGCCCGAGGAAGTGGTATGTATTTCTTATTATTAGATTCAACTGCCCCTCTTCATCTGTTCAATGGAGATGTATATTAGGCTGTTATGGATAATGAATGTACTATTTGGTTGCAGCTCGGCGACTAACAGACTGGTCACTTCCAGGGATCATGCATCTGTCCAGCTTAATGTTGGACATTTGGATGAGTTTGGCCGATACACTGGCCAGTTTACCACTTATGCACTTTGTGGATTTATTCGTGCCCAGATAATGTTCTTTTGTTACTTCTGAATATCATGTTAAAGGAATTTTACCTGTGGATTGTTCCGAGTCATGCTAAACTGCTCTCTTCTTTGCTTTTCGAATTGCATGAGTGTTCTAAGAGTGAACTATTTATTGTGGTTTGTGCACTTTAAAAATGCTCGACTTATCTTTGTATGTGGAGCAAAATGATTGCTGTTTACATTGCTCACTAGCCTGAGGTGTCTGTACCTATCATGCCAATACATTTCTGACTGGTTTTCTTGCCCCATTTTTTTTTATTGCGAGAGAGAAAATTGAGCATTTATAGTGTTTTGATATGCTTCAATAACAATAATAGTCGGTGGCGGATCTAGGAATTTAACTGGGAGTTCGAAATATAAAAGTATAAATATGCGAATAAACCAACAAAATACAATTTTCAAAGGAAATAGTAATATGAACTCTGAGCATGATGATTCATTTAAAAGGAGACCGACCTACCACTATGCTAGACTTTCTTTATTGTTCAGGGGTTCATGTTTGATATATATACAACAATATAGAAAATTTACCTTATATACACAGTGTAATTTTTTATCGAAGAGGTTCGGATGAACCCCCTGCCTCCTCCCTAGGTCCGCCCCTGGTATTAGCTCATTGCTTATATTGGCGGCTGCTGTTCAGCTAGCTTTATTATCCCTTGTCAAAATTGTTACAGAAAGAGATGATTCTTTCACTTATAATTTTTTGGAGCTGCAATTTGGGCATATATGGTTTTTCTTCGCTGGAATTATTATGTTATGATCGTTCTGTGGTGGTTTATCTCGTTTCCTTTTGACATTCATCATTTGTGATCTACAGAATTTGACATGTAAACATTTTTGCAGGGAGATGCTGATAGTGCTCTTGATAGGCTCTGGCAAAAGAAAAAAGCTGAAGTTGGACAACAATGAGATTTTTCTATTTGCTTTACCTTCTTGCCAATTTCTTCCCCTTCAACCTTCCGTCTTCTCATTTTCTGGGATCGAGCATAATGTGAGTTATTTGTTCCTAAACTTTTATGAGATGAACTTGGGACTGTAGCCGAAAAAATCTTAACTTTCCTCACTGCATGGTCCATCCAGATCTTGCGTTGTGCTTCTGGGGCAAATCGTTGATGGTTTTCAAGACCAAAGAAAAAAGTTGCAAATTCTCTTCTTCAGGAGAATGTAAGTGTCATATACCCTAGATTGAAATATAAACCAATTAAACATGAAATATTTTTTCATTATTTACTGAAGACTTCGATGATCTTACTAAATTCCTTACAAAATTTGCAAAATGTCAAACGTCGTGTTTAAATGAACCAGAGATGATCCAATTTCGAAAACCATAAATCTTTATCCCCTGTTTTTCTACTCTGCCATATTTAATTAGTTTTTGGTTGAGAACATGGGATAGAATGTGATGGAAAATCGAAACAAACAATAATAAACATATATAGAAGAAAAGGCGTACGAGATACAAATATTAACAATCAAATAATACAGAAATTATGTATCGGCATTTTTGATATATATCCATCAAGAAGATGCTGCAGCCGGAACCATAACACGCTTCTTTTTCTTCTTGTATAAGCAAAAGAGAGCAATAGCAAATGCTAAGAAGAAAAGACCTCCGATTGATACACCAATCGCGATAATTGTTGTGTGTTTTCCGCCTCCCCCTGGTGGAGGGGCAACATCAATACTTTTACTTGGTGGAGGAGGAAAGATATTACTTGAAGGAAAAGTCGGTGTGGGAAGTGGTGTTAATGCTGAAGGTGGTGGACTTACTTTTGAATAAGGGGTTGATGGAGAGGGGGAAGGAACTATACCACCATCTACTGATGAAGGTGCTAATCTTGGTGATTGTGAGTTTTCTGGTGACATGGAAGATGGTGTTCCTGGTGAAGAAGTTGGAAATTGCGAGGCATTTGATGGTGAAGAAGCCGGAGAGGGTGGAATCTCGGAATTGTTTGGTGGTGAACTCGGAGTTTGTGGAGGTGAAAGGGGACTTTCGGAAGTGTTTGGTGGTGAACTCGGAGTTTGTGGTGGTGAAAGAGGACTTTCGGAAGTGTTTGGTGGTGAACTTGGAGTTTGTGGTGGTGGATGAGGACTTGGTGGAGAAGATGTTGGTGTTTGAGTTTGGTTGACGGGACCACTAGGAGGAGGAGCATTGGTCGATCCAGGATTTGAATTTGATGGAGGCGGCGGGGCAAATAGTGGTGGTGGCAATGTTGGTGGTGAGGGTGGGTTTGAAGGTGACGTCTTATTACCACCACTAGGAGGTGGGGTTATAGGAACCGTCACCACCGGAGGTGGCGGTTTTGGATCATTCGACGGCATAGTAGGTGGAGGCGGAGAGTAATATGCATAAGCCATTGCAATGCGCTTATAGCTTAATTTGATGGGCAAAAGGCTTGTCCAATATGCGACTATATATGGTCCATCATATGTACGTATCATATACTCTACATTTGGTTTGAAAAACTTTCCAACTTTGGTAATAATGATTAAAAATCAACAATTTAATGTTTGTACTAACCTATTGTTTAGAGTTATACAACTCTAAAATACTAAATTGATTGTATGACTTGCATTGACATTATTATTTTTTGCTACTGAACGTGGGGTTGGTTTAATGATCATGGAGCAAAAGCCAGCTCAAACTAGTAATAATATTGCTCAAGCCGCAATTTAAAAGCACTAACGCATTGTCCACATGTCTCTTTATTTATTTATAGTCGTAGTTACAGGAATTTGGAGTCCGACAAAAATAATTTAATTTGCAATAAAATACTTACTGATTTTTAGTAATTTTTTTTATATATACGTCTAAATAAAAATTGCTAAGTTCCTGTGAACTCTGGATCAGCTCCATGACAAAACAAAATATGGGTTGTAAATATAGCTTATCTTTGTTATAAATATTTTAGCTGATAAACAGATCTAACAACTTAAATATAACAAAACTGAGTTGATACATGTGCAAGATTCTTCGATAAGGTAATCCAAATTGTATTATTTAACTCCTCTTTTATTTAAGGTCGATAATTTGTTCTCCCTAGATTGAAAAAAAAATAGATAATTTTTTCCTATTAATCATTTGTCGAGAAAAATGGATAAAGAATATAGTAAATAGACAAAGCCTTAACAAAGTATATTTTTCCCTATTAATAATATCGTGGTAGGAGGCAAGTCAGAAAAAAAATTGAGGTTTTATTATAAATAGGCAAAGCTAATTTCTCTTCAGCAATGGTGAATTCAACATCTGACTGTATGTAATTTTTCATAACAATAGATTAACAACGATAATATACTAATATAATTTTATAAATTAAGTATGTGGAGGGTAATATATACATAAACTTTATTAATATCTTGTTGGATCGAGATTTGAGAGGCTGTTTTTTATCAATTAAAGATATTTTTAATTCAAATAACCATAATCGACAGAGTGCTTTTCTTTCCTTTTACTTAGTTGTAAGCGATTGGAAATAAACAGCAATAAACAACTCCATCTTTGTGCCGGGGAAGGATAACGGGTCGGTGCTCACTTAGTCCGAGAAAAAGCCTGGTTGCTCCAAATAAATCATCACTTTTTGGCTAATAATCGGCGTAGTTTTATACGTTGGCTAGAAAAAAAAAAAGAAATAGTGAATTTGACTACACACTAAGAAGTAACTTTTTTATTTTATGCTAATAGACCTTGATACTGCACAATTACTAACATAGGACATGAAAATAGCAATTATTCAAAACATTAAAGAAAAAGTACATGCTTTAATTACAATGAGATCAGACAGGTGAGGTTTGAACCATTTCTATTTGGGAAATTGGATTCTCCTCTTTCTTCTTCTTCTTGTGGCTTTGTTTCATTTCACCATAGAAGTATGAAACAAATCCCCAAAGAGAGAGGAATATAGCTAGCCCCTTTGTAACTTGAAATGTTTCATGATATAAAAATACACCTAATAATTCTGTCAGTGGAAGTAAGAAAGCAATTAAAATTCCACACAGCAACGATGAACCATATTGGACTACCCCAACAATTCCTAGTGTTGAAAATTGCCAAATAATGGCACTCCATACTAGCACCAGATAATATTTAGCTTTTCCTAGCGCAAATTGGCTTGCCTCCCTCGAAATCGCCTGTGAAAATTGCACCCAGAGTTACTAAAATACTTTAAGTTTTTCTTTAGTAGCTTAATTAAACATTTTCAAGCATAGAAGTGTAAGGGCAATAACTATAAGGAGAAGAAACGTAAAGGTATACATAAACTGCCAAATAAAACATGCAATATTTTTTTTTATAAAGTGACAAAACTACTGCACTGTATGATTATATAATTATTAATTAATTACAATAAATAAATGTTTTTTCAAGCATAATTCTACCTACTGCATGTAATGACCAGATTGAGTTATAGATTTTTTGATGCTATCAAATTGCTAAGATGCTACAATTATTGATAATTAATCCTAAATAGCTCTCTTTGTTCTGAATCAATAGACTATAATCTAGCTTCCAATCAGTCCTTAATTTCAAATTTTTTATCTGACAATTCAAATAGTTGTTTACTATCATACATATGTTGAAGTTCATGTGACATATTTTAGTTTTGAAAAAAAGGGCATCTTTAAATTTGAAATAATTAATTTTAAACATTTCATTTTTATCTATAACGTTAATCTTTTACAAATGTAATGTCATGACATGTTTAAATGTTACAAGTTTCAAAAATTTAAAATCACATAAATATTACGACGTGTTTAACCTAACAGATCAAGGAAGTAAAATTTATCATTTATGTCAAATTAGGATGCAACTTATTGTACCTGAAAATCCTTGTTAACAATCATTCCAACAGTGCAAAAAGCAGAACCAAAAATGTTAAGTATCATCTGAATCTCCAAAATCATAATATAAGTTACATTTTTTTGAGCCTTCATGTAAATCAACTCTAGTAGAGGCAGAGCAAGCCCTGTTGATGCAGCAGCCAAAAGAGTCATCACAAACCCCAAAACATATTGTTTAGTTGATTCTCCTTCTGGTCGATCACTATCCGCCTGAAGTGCTAGAGCTCCAGCTCCAACCATCAATAAAACAACCGCATTCGTAGAATACGCCGTTAATTTCTGCTTCACTATTAAAAAAGCAAATAACACGGTGAATCCGAGCTGTGCCGCATAAATAATGGTTGAAGTAGAAACGGGAAGCTTTGCGGGTCCCCACGCATAAAAATAACCGGCTAGGCCAACGAGTATGCCTAGCGCGGCTGACGATGTGAACTCCTGGCGAGTTATGAAGAAGAAGTTGGTATCAGAGCTCTGAGTTTTTAATCGGACAAAATAAGCGATGATGAGAACAATGAGAATAATTGGCCATCCAATGCATGCTAGCCAACTTGAAAGCCAAATTCTTTGACCACCGTGGAGGAAATAGAGGCGTGAGATTAAAGGGCCACCACAGTAGCCTATGCTAAGAGTGATACAATTGAGTACAAGTACAAATTTTCTCCATTTGCTGCTGCTTTGATTGTCCATTTCAAATTTTCTTGATCTTTGTGTAATAAGATTTTTTTTTCGTAAACATATTTTACTTCATATGAAAATTTTGTAATAAAAAATATGTGAATTGGAATGGATGGAGTGATATATCCAAGTATGTAGAACAATAAATAATTGTGAGGATAAGTAAATGATTGAGGGCGTCGTCACTCAACAGGGCAGGGTCGTTTTCGTATCATTAGGAGACGAGCTAGATGGGACGATCAAATTCAATAACTTTGATTAAAATTTTATATTTATCGTAAGAAATTCATTAAGTTCAGATAAATTATTACGCCTTAGAAGCAGTAATTTAAAAAACTAAAACATTGATTTTATAAATTTTAAATTTCAATTCTGCGTCGATTATCATTATATGCTACAATGACACAATATTTCTGGCATTAGCGGCTTGTTCTCTAAATTTTGTCACTGGACTGTACCGCCGTAAGCAGAATTTGTCCTTTGTCTCCTTTGTTTTCTTCATAAGCAAAATGATCATTCACTTTTATTATTTTTGTAGAATAGACCTTGATGGGCCTCATGTAATTATTGTTACAATTACAATAATAACAATTCTCATTTTCGATTTAACATGTATTAAATTTTCTTGCATTATTAGCACCATAAATTTTTATGTGTTAAAAATACACACTTTAATACATAACGGAGTGTATAGCTTATACATATATTAGTAATAAATAGACTGAAAAAGTATATCAAACAAAATACTTGTAATATACCGAGCTAATATATGTATTGTTTCTTCAAAATGCATTCTATGAAATGACCTTTATAGATTAAATATTACATTTGTGAAGAATTAAATTTTAAAGAAACAGTTTCAAATTAAACCAAAAAAAGAACTGGTCTAGGAAGCAGACCCAATAATATTGTTTAAGCCCAGCTAAGCCTAAAACATTTGAGCCCAACTTATTTTTCAATATATACTGTATTAAGAAAATATTTATTATTTATAGTAATAATATTTTTTTATGAACACTTATAATACAATTTTAATATATATTAAAGAGAATTATTTATAAAATATATATAATACAAATTTTATTGATGGATAATACATTTATCACATACTTTAATACACTTATAATACATTGTGTCAATTTCATATCAAACAAGTATAATATGTTTTAAAACATTTCAACATTCCATGCGGCATATTTAAGATTAAAAAACATTTTGATATATTTGATATAATTTTAATTTAGGACCACGAGATTAAAAAAATCTTTTTTATTTTTTAAAATTTTGTGTCAAATCAAATTAGATTTTAAAAAAATAAAATAAAGGAAGTAGTATTTTCTAAACATTCAAGAGACTAAACAGAGCAAGCAGTTTTTTTTCTGAAAATGATACTACAATTATACTTTTTGAGTGTTGTTCATTTATTTGAGTTTTGACAAATTGGTAATAATAATTGGGTTGACCTCAAATACTGAATTGGGCACAGATGAATGAACCACATTGAATCTATAAGAAAATGTGTAGAGTTTATGAGATTTTCACATTGAACCACATTGACTGTATTACTTAACATTCTCTAGAATGTTAAGTAATTATGGAATGATGAATGGGTCGGGAGGAGATCATGAACTTAGAATATATGATATTAATTATGAAATTTATTTTTCCTACTTTTATTTGGGAAGTCATTTTTCTTGTTAGTAATGAACTTTATTTTTCCTTAAAAATGATACTACTCCGTTTCAAATATAATGACTTGCTTTCTTTTTTGATCTATTTAAAAAAGAATAACTCATTTTCTTTTTTGGCAAGCTTTAGTTTTAACTTTCCACATAGCATGTTTACGATGATAAAATTAAAGTGTATTTTGGTATATTTGATATAATTTTAATTTAGAACCAAATGATTGAAAAGTTTTTTTTGTTCTTTTAAACTCTGTGCCAAGTCAAACTATCGTACACACCCTAAAACATGTATGACGGAAAACTTCCTTAATTTTCAAGTAACTCTTTTTTTAAAAAAAAAATAAAATCTGTGAAGATAATTGTTTTTGTTTGAAATCAGAACTGGTGGTCTCCCCACCCTCACCCCCTCCAAAAATTTATATTATATGTTAATATCATTACATATACGCTTGGATGCAAGTTATTGTTAAATCTCTACAAATTAAACTTTCTAAGCTACTCTCTTTTTTTTTCTAGTTAATTTGAATAGGTTTCATATAATTTTCACATATTCAAGTGATCCACCACATGAACAATTTAGAAAAACAAATCTTCTTTAGAAAGATTTAAACTCTTTCGATTTACCACTAATTTATGGTCAAACTATGATCAAAGATTGGCAATAGTAGGTAAAGTTGAGGTAACTAAAATGAGTAAATTGACTAATGCCTAATTAAGATACTTATCTCATAATTAACTTTAATTCTTTCATGAATTGTTAAGTGGTTTAATAATTGAGAAAGACAAATGGGTAGATATATATATATATATATGTATGTATGGTGTATTTTAATTCCTGTCTTTGACGTAACCTGTCGTTTAATTTCCTTTGTTTTTTGGATAAACAAATGGAGTAGAGAAATTAAAAACGGACTTATTTGCATAATATAAGCTGGTTACATTATTGGATTACACACATATAAAACTGACTTATATGCTTAATATAAGTATTATTATCACTTGACGGTAAGGAGAGATCTTTCGGAGTTCAATTTATGATTAGGTTCCGTGATTTGGTAGAATATATACTTTCAAAGATAATCTATGCTCTCCTATTCTTAAAAAGACGACTATGCACATTGACTTTTAACTTTTTATTCTTCGACCGATTCATAATGAAAGCATTGACTTGTAGATAGAAGCCGTTTGTAGATCGGTGGACTCATCCTTAATGCCATTGAGGCTATTTAGTTAAGTCCTTAAAATGTGACATTCCATGCCCTTGGAGAGGTGTCTTGTCACAGGGGCGGATCTACGTGTTGCGTCCCGGGTGCTCGAGCACCGATTGACCCCGAAATTTTTTTTGTGCATTTATATAGAAAAGATGAAAATATTGTATAAATATTAGGAAAAGCACCTAGTGGACAGTATGTTATGTGGGTGCTTTGGTTCTGACTGCGCTTAGAAAGCTTGCGCGAGCTGCCAGACGAGGGTTCGAATCCCACTGGCAGTATTATTTTTTAAAACCTTAAAATAATATACCTGCCAGATGCGGGATCGAACCTTAAAATAATATACCTGCCAGATGCGGGATCGAATCCTACTGGCAGCACTAATTTTTTTTCCCCTTAAAATACACGTTTTTACTTATTTTTTCACAACTTATCTTTTCCTATTCCTAATAAAATATGTTGATTTTAAAGGTTTTTTAAAGTTTTTTTTTTTCCTTTTGACTATTCTTTTGCCATTCTAACTTTTTTAAAAATTTTACTATTTCACTTCTAATAAGAACTTTTGTTCTCTTTTTTTAAACCCAAAAAAATA
>JBCEWC010018543.1:0-11913 GCA_038996855.1 Solanum aculeatissimum
TATCCCGGGATAAGTTATCCCGGGATTAGTATACCACCCAAAAGGAGGGATAACTTATCCCGGTACTATTTGTTAGTTCCGGGATAAGTTATCCCACATTTGCCAACCAAACAACCATTTAAGTGTTAGTAACTTTTTATCCCGAAATTATTTTTTGTTATCCTTCACACCAAACGACCCCTTACTATTTTATATATGGAAGGAGCCTTTTATATTATTAATTTGGTTAGGTGAATGACATGTTATAATATATAGTAATCATCACATGCTTTTGTCTTTGTGTTTATGCCTAATTTATTTAACAAGGCAAATAAGGTAAGACTCCTTTCACTTTTCCTTTTTGTAGGGTTCAAAAATAGTCACTTATTTTTATTTTTAAAAATGATTTCTCACCATGTTAGTTGAGGTGTTTTTGGTGCCATGAGGAGATCACAAGTTCAAGCTCTGGAAATAATTTCTGACAGAAATATAAGTCAAGGTTGCGAATAATAGAACCTTGTAGTCAGGTTCTTCTCCAGATCTTGCGCATAGAAAAAACTGTAATGCATCGAGATTTTTTATTTATTTTATTAGTTGAGGTGTTCCATGTTAGGCCAATACAAAAGTCTCTGTGAGAAATCTTTAGGTTGGCATGACTATAATGTCCTAGTCAAAATTTCTCCAAAAGTTGAAAATAAAATTCTCGTTGAACAGTGATTTTTGTTTTCAAAAGTGCTCGAAGATTTTAAAGTCAAGAACCATCGAATCACGTGCGATAGATAAGATCTATTCATTTTTACGGTAAGGGTGTCAAAAATGAGCCCAAATATAGATGACTCGTCCAACTCGTCCAAACTTTTATGATTTGGACTCAAGATAATTTTAATTGGGTTCAATCTCAACCCGTTCAAGCCTTAACCCATATCAAAAGAATCTTCAATTGAACCCAATTTAATCTTCAATTTCAACCCCTTCTAAGGCTCTTTACTTGCATTGATATAATGTATGTTTTCTATCTATTTTATATTTTCTTTCATTTATGTATCAATTTGTAACTTTTTATTTTTATTTTTTGAGTTGAAATTCGAATTGTGGTTATAAAAAATAAATAACAATATGTTAGAATTATTGAGATTGAGCGGGTCATGATTCAACCCGAATTTTAGTCTATTTGAACCTACCCTGCACCCGCCCCACCCCACATAACTTTAAACCTACCCCGCCCCACATAGCTCTAAACCCGCCCTGTACCCACTCCGCCCCGTCCCACATAGCTCTATCTATCATAGATTTTTCCTATATATTTTAGAAGATATTGTGAAATTATAATTGAAGCAACTAAAGAAATATTATGAAGTCATTGAAGCAAACACGTCATTACGCGAGTAAAGTTCACAAATACTTCTTTTAGGGGATGATGTTGATAAAATGCCCCCAATAAGGGTGGTTTTACAAAAATGCTCCCAATCCTTTAAAAATTTATTTTGAGACAAAATTGCCCCTCAACTATTTCATAAAATAAACTTTTGCCTTATAGGCAAGATCTTACACTGCTAAATGTAAGTATAACTTATCATAAACACTAAAACTCTTGATTTAGAGGGTTCAACAAGAGTAACTTATGCCTCATGGGCAAGATGTTACACTATTGTGTTCAGTATAATTTCTGAGATACGCTATAACTCTTGCCTTTGAGGCAATACCTACTTATGCCTGATGGGCAAGATCTTGCACCTTTGAATGTAAGTATAACTTATTGAATATGTTATAACTCTTGCTTTTGAGTTATTTATTGAAAAAAATATTTATCAATTTTTTTTCTTATTTTAATTATGGATCTAACAAACAATTTGTATAAGTTTAAAAAAAATAACTCTACCTTATAGGCAAGATCTTACACTGTTGAATGTAAGTATAACTTATCAAATACACTAAAAAACTTGACTTAGAGGTAACAACAAGAGTAACTTATGCCCCATGGGCAAGATGTTGCACTATTGTGCTCAGTATAAGTTCTGAGTTACGTTACAACTCTTGCCTTTGATGCAATACCTACTTATGCCTCATGGGCAAGAAAGAAAAGGGTAGAAAAGTAATTTGGTCAACTTAAAAATTGAAAAATGAGTATTTTTGTAACATTTTTCTTACTGGAGGTAAAAAATCAAGATCAATCCATTTTTGGGCCACTCAGTCTAATTTTCTCTCAATACGCAGCTGCCTTAAAAAAATTAAATTAATAAGCCCAGAAATTATTTTTTACTGGGCCACCGAAAGCTGCTCAAGCAAGAAGTCAATATAAATTATTTTTTAGTCTCAATTTATCCAACATCCATAAATTTTTATGTATATTTCAAAAACTGTTGTAAAATTATAATTGAAGCAGCTAAAGAAATACTATGAAGCAGTTGAAGCAAACACGTATACGCAGCTGTCTTGAGAAGATCAAATTAAAAAGCCCCCAAAATATTTTTAATTGTTCCCACATAATAAAGGAGAAGAAGCAAACAGGACAATCATAAGCTGCTCAAGCAGACAACACGATCGGAAGCTGGTGCCTTAATTTCTTATATATAAGTACTAATATATGTATGTATGTATGTATATTAATACAAATACAAAATTTAAACAAAAGTTAATGAGTTCGGTAAAATTTGTATGTTCAGCCTCTCTAGCTCTAACACTGACATTTGTATCTCTTGGTGATGTTGCATCAATTGGTGTCCTAAGGTAAAAAATAAATAAATAAATAAATTAGGAACATGCACGTGTGCTTGTACCTAAGTGTATAGGATGAGTATCAACACAATATAAAACAAAGGGTGTGAAAGTTACATAACACTAATCTTGTTTTGACTAATGTTGATATATTGTCTTCTGAAAGTTTGAAAGGTTACACAATTTTCTCAAAAACCTACAACTTGGACCACCTCCAAATTTGAATAAATCAACAAATTGAATTGTCATAAAGAGTCCAAAGGTGTGGGGGGAAAATAAAAATAAAAGGCAAAAGGAATTATATTTTGGAATAATATGTAGTAGAAGGAAAAAGAATACCAATCTGTTGGAAATTTTGCTTTTACATCCCTTTTCTAGTGACAATAGTATCAAATTCTTGTGGCCAACATATGTTTTGGCTTCAAGCAAAGGAACTACTATGGCCACTAAACCAAAAACTTTTTTTTTGGTTAAACACACGTTATTTTTGTTGATTATTGATATGCGAAAAGTTACATATTGATGAAATTTTTTTTATTATAAGAAAAACAAAGGAGTTTTTTTTTTTTTTTTAATTTCAATTTTGTTGTAGTAGATTGGAGAATTGATAAGACTGTGCTGAAGTTCTTCATGTGGTGCAATAAACCTTATAAGATTCAGTTGTGTAGGATCCCAATGTGGATTAGGAGGCTAGTACTATTTCATACGTTATCTAATAGTGGTCGATACATAATTTTCATTAAAAGATTAAAAAATAATAATATAGTGCTTGATATTTGATCATAATATTAAAAACTCAAGATGAATTTTTAATTTCCTAAATCACTTAGCCAACCTCGAAATCACTAAGACATCATGGTTGGACATCACTTACCATTGTCCATTAAGTTGTCTTGGATCTTTGTCAACGGGAACAAGAATGTCTAGGATAAGAATAAGATTGTCTTATCTTTCTTCCTTTTATAACTAAAATTTGTTGAAGAGTGTGATGACTGTCTCATCTAAAAGTTTAAGCAATTAAAGAGAATAATTTTTTTATTATTTACTTGTATTCTTAAATCTTAATAATGATAATTTTTTTTTATTGTTTAGCTACAAAATTTGTTGCACACTACTTCATTATTTTTTAAGTATAAATGTATCAAAAGCTCCAACAAATTCGATATTATGAATAATTATATTATTTATACTTATTTGTTTGTTTTATATTTCTATGAGTTCTTATTTTTTGAGAATTTGAACTTATTTTGACTTGAAAGTCTCATTATTTGCAGTTAATGGAGGTCTGAATAATGGTTCAAACATTAGATTATTAAATATATTTGTTTTCATTATGTTTGAAACACTTAGTTGGTCTAAATAGGTCTTAATTATTACTGCATAATCTGTTTAAAAAAGAATGACATGCTTTCTATTTTAGTCTGTTTTAAAATGAATGATCTCTTTTTTTTTTATAACATTTTAATTTTAACTCTCTACGTGTCATGTTTAAGGTCACACAATTAAAGGGTAATTTAGTACATTTGACATAACTTTAATTTACAATCACAAAATAAAAAGTCTTTTTTATTATCTTAAACTTCGTGCCAAGTCAAACTAGATGATTCTTTTTTAAACAGATGGAGTAAGATCTGGAACAAAGTCTTAATATCATTAAGAAGTAACTCTTATATGAATAATATTCACCATCACTCTATTGACAATCACCAATCACCAACACCATCACCACTACTTACTATCTCTTCCATCACAACTATCACCACCATCACCATTATCATTGTCTAATACCAACCACATCTGTCATCCAGTGGCGTACGCAAGATCTTTTCTAAGCAGTGTCACAATTTCAAGGACAACGATAGTTCAAAAGAAAAATTAAAGAAATTTTTGCTTTAGAATAGTGAACTTTATAAAAAAAATATTTTGTTTAAATAATATAAAATTTAGATAAAATTAGTCTACTCTTTATATTAAAATAATATTATAAAATTTAAATTAAATTTCTCACGTCTTCATATTAGTAAATAAAATTTTATACAACATTATTCAACAAATTATATTACAAATGAATGACTAACATCTTGAAAAATATGTGAAAAAAGAAATTATAAAAAGATGGTTCAAATCATATTAAATAAAAACTCAATTCAAATATATTACTACAATTCTCTTCGACAAGATTTCATGTTTTGAAAGGAATACATAATATGCTCATTAGAAACACTACTAAATACTTCCTTTTCTATATAAGGCACCAAACAACCACTCAAAAATTTTGTCATCCATTCGATTTCGTAGGTCAGACACTTAATCAATTTCATTGCAGAGAAGCCTCTTTCAGCTGTAGCAGTAGCAACTGGCAAAAGTAAAGCAAATTTCACTAGTTGAAACACAAGATTTTGAATTCTAACTGATAAAGGACTCAAAGATTTTAAGTTTTATTTCAATTCTATTTCTAAAATAAAAAAGTAGTATATTGATTTTGAATGAAATAAGTGAACTTCTAAGTTTTAAATTAGGGATTAAGAAGAGAAAAAAGGTCTAGGAAAAGGGAAAACACGAAGTGATGCAAGGGGGAATCGAACCCGGGACGTCCAACTCTCCAAAAGAGGAGAAAAAAAGAAAATGTTGCTAATGAGAATCGAACAAAGGATGCGGGCTGCACCATACGACGCCTCTTTACCGCCTGAGCTGCATACACTTTTGATTGAAGGAGTGTCCTTTTAATTCTTTTATAGTCTATTATTTTTAATATATGTATATATATGTATATTCAATAAAAAAAATTGACGAAGCCGTGTCACGTGACACCTCTTGAGTACAGGTAAATCCGCCCCTGCTGTCATCACAACCACCACCATTGCTATTAGCTGCTATATCACACTTATCTCTTTCATTATTATAATTATATCAATTGCCATCATCAACTAATTCTGTAGCTACCACCACCTCTCCCATCACTACTACCACTATAGCCAATTCCTACTACCAACAAACTTCACCATCACAACTAGCACTATCACCAACTACCACATATATTCTTTGGTCACCACCATCGCCACCATGATCAACCTTTACTACCAACAACCTTCATAATCATAGCTAACACCACTACCAGCAATCACAAACACATTATTGACCACCAGACATCCTTCAATCGCCATCAACTACTAACATCAACCAACTTCACCATTACAACCATCAACACCACTACCAATCACCATCATTATGATTGTAGTGACCCTGAGGATCATTTTTGGTATTTTCAGCCAAATTATTATTTTTGTGCTTGTTGAAAGTTGCCTTAGATCATTTTTAGATGAGTCAAAAAGTTGTATTTTAAAAATTTGGTAAAAAGTTAGAGTTTTGCAAAAGAATTTTTTTTAAAGGCTTAAAGTTGGAAATTTTGAGTTTTGAGGTCATTTCGAGTTTCAAGTGTCAGAATTTGATTTCATGATTCCATCAGTTTTGGAATGCTATATATGATCTAAGAGAACTTGCAGAACTGAATTCAGAGTTAAAACGGGGATTTTAGGCCCAAAATTGCAATTCTAGTTCAAATTGGATCATAGGTTTGACTTGGTCAACATTCGGAGTTCGAGAGCTTGTATCAAAATTTTATCAGTTCCAGTGGTTCTGGGTGTTGAAACTAACGCTAGAAATGACTTCATTGTCATTTTTAGAGCTTACAGGAATATTTTGAGTTTTTGAACCCGAAACTAGTTTAAGTGATCTTTCTTGGGTTCAGGATCACGGGGGTTTCAGATTCGAATTATGACAGTTCCATTGAGTCCGAATCATCATTTTTGGTAGGCTTTCATGTTTGGTTTATGTTCACAGGGTTCTGAATGAATTCTCGAGGGTCTAGTTCCTGTTGTGAATAGTTGAAGGCCGCTGGTGCATAGCTCTTTCTGGTGAAATTAGCACCCTTCTCTGCATTCGCGTGGATCCCTATGTGTTCATGGAGTGTGAGGGCACTTGAACTTCGCGTTCGCGGAGCTGAGGCCCGCATTCGTAGGGTACAAGAAGTCACAACTCCGTATTCGCGAATGAGTAGTTGCAACTCTGCGTTCGCGGAGTGTTGAAGCTCCTATGTCTCTGCATTTGCGGATATGGTTCCGCATTCATCGAGTACATTACATGCCTGGGCAGTGTTATCTTTTAAAAGACGTGACTTATCTCTTTTCCATCATTTTTGACATTTGAAGCTTCGTTTCAAGAGAGGATTTTCAAAGTTTTGAAGGCAAATTGATTGGGTAAATATTTTCTAACCTATTTCAACTATTTTCATTGATTAGTTTGTGTTTTTAACTTCTAATTTTGGATTTTAATGGTGAAATTTGGGGATTTTTGAATTTTAATTTCCTAAACTTAAATTGTTGACTCTCTCTCATCTTAGCTCTATTTTTGAAACAGTTTTCACCGTTGAATTCCTTATTAAGTGGGGAACGGTATCATTCATTAATTTTTAGTTTCTAACTACATTTTTTGGCATGAGATTTTTGACCATTTTATCCTTTTTCTCTAAATTAATTAATTTTATTGTCATTAGACTCTTTATGTGATTGTGATACCATATATGAATAGATTGTGGTGATTTGGAGTACCGTAGAAGGGGGAAAACAATAATTTTGACTTGATTCGAGACTTTGTATTAGGCAAATGGACTTTTAACCTTTTGTTAAGTATAAATAAACCTTGTATACTTCTATGTGTATGTGATTGAGTATTTGGGGGTAGAATTGTATCACTGTAGGCTTGATCATGACCTTTTGTATTGAATGCTTGTTCATATGGTGATATATTGAGTTATAAGTTAATTGTGAATTCGTAATCTATGTGATCTTGTGAATCATTCGATATTGATGGCGAGATGGTGCTTATATTGTGACATGATTGAGACATTGATGATATTGAGATATCGATGATATTGAGACACTGATGATATTGAGACATTGATGATATTAAGACATTGATGATATTAAGACACTGATGATATTGAGACATTGATGATATTGAGACACTAATAATATTGAGATGTTGAGATCATTCTGATGACGATATTATGATATAATTGTGATCATGCACCTTGCATTTATTGTTATTTATGCATTGATATTGTGATGACTATGACTGAGATGTGAGTAAGGTAACATGTAAATTGGTGGTCGAGGTCTCTATCGATCGAGCTATGGTAATATGCCAGCGGTTCGAGGTCATTTCCGGATCGTTCGAGGTCATTTACGGACATGTGACATGAGTCGAGGTCATTGCCCGTCATAATCACAAATACATGGTCTAAATCAGACCCTTATGGGTTCTGTCTGAGGCATACACATATGTACAAAGGATGTATATTTTAGGACAGGCATGCATCAAAATTACTTGACATTGCATTGCATTTTGTACATTTCATGGCATCCATTCCATCTTATTTCATATTTGGCTAATATTATCGTATATTATTAATGAGATTGTACACTTATTATATTATTTATTGTGGAAAAGTGTTGGATCTACTTATATATTTGTGTATTGAGCTATTATGTCAAATGATGAGTATATTTATATTACTGTGATCTGTATACTATATTGTGCTGGGATTTTTTTGAGTGCAAGGTTGTAGTTCGGCGAATTGTGGTTAGGACTTAAGAAGTTACTTGTATTTTTCATTACTTTACTTTAGGTTAGTTTCATTTACTGAGTACCCTGTTGTTTGGTGCTCACTCCTTGCTACATTTTTGTAGGTTGTGAGCCCGATCCCCCTTGTTAGCTTCCTTTTTGTTGGATCGAACTTCCAAATTACTCGTAAGGTAGCTGCCTATATACCTAGTAGGCCTTTAGAGATTTCACTTTCTTTTTATATGTTGTATTCTATTTGAGGACCAAACATCTAAGATATGTATTTCATTTGAAAATTCTGTATTTAGAGGCTTGTACATGTGACACTAGTCTTGGGAAGGTTTTAGTTTTGGTTTAGTATGTTTATCCATCTTATTTAGACTGTTTATCTTTCACTTTTACTATTATTATTAAGTTGTTGAGTTTTGGGCTGACTCGCCTTGGTGAGTTAGGTGAGTGCCATCACACCCGTATTTCGCGTCGTGACAATGATACTCACTACAACATCAAATTCTTCACTGTCACAACTTTTACCTCCATCTTTACTAGCTACTAATAATAACAATTATCATCACTACAAACCATTTCCACCATCACTAGCTACCTTAAGTGTTTTATTTTTCTTTAATCAAGTAATGATTTATTTATTAATTGTTTAATAATTAAATTATTTTATTTAATTGGTATTTTCATTATATACATACAAATAAATAATATATAATATTCAGATTTTGAAAAACAAATAGTACTAATCATTCAATGTTTAGATCTTGAGATTAAGATGTACATTCAAATTCATAAATTTTAAATAAAAATAAATGAGGCCTAAGTATGTGTTTTCACCTAACTATTATCCATTTATTAATTTATTTTTTATCCCTGTCAAATATAGACAGGTTGAATATTTTATTCATTTTTAATTGGTCCATATACAAACCCAAACAACTTTGTCTTTGACTCCTAGGTGTATTCTTCAGGAATATATACACCAAACAACTCTTATCATTATTTAATCCTCATACTATATTTTATCATTATAAATTATAATATCATTACATAGTTCGATTGGTCAACACCTTTCCTCCCATATTATTTTTTTTTCTTTACACGGTCCTTAAGAATGCCCCACTACACTTGATATGCAACTCATAGGAAGAAGTCACCATAAAGCCCTTTTGCTTTCTTAATTTTTGGACAAAGCATAACCAATTTAAAGAAATAGTGAAAAAGAATTGGGACACAAATTTCATAGGCAGTCCTTTTGTAGAATTTCAAGTAAAGTTGAAGAGGGTACAAAAGACTTTATCCGCATGGAGCAAAGAGTCATATGATAATATCTTCCAACAAGTTGTTACTCTGGAGGATATTATCAAGGTTAAAGACGCTCAGTTTGAAATACAACCATCACCTGCTAATAGGGAGGAGTTGAAGAGGGTGGAGTCTTACCTAAAAAAATGACTAAAGGTGGAAGAAGATTTCTGACAACAAAAGGCAGGAATAAAGTGGTTACAAAACGGGAACAAGAATACCAAATTTTTTTCACACTTATGTGAAAGAAAGGAGAAGAAAATTGCATATTGATGAGATTGTGAATGGACAAGGAGAGATAATTAAAAAAGGAGGATGACATTGGCAGTGCTACTGTACAATTTTATAATAAACAATTTGAAGGTGAAATATATGATGGAGACTATAACTTACTTGATTCTATTCCAAAATTAATCATAGAGGAGGAGAATGTTCATATGGTCTCACTTCTTGATAAACATGAGATTCGAGGGGTTGTGTTTGACCTAAATGAGACTAGTGCCAATGGCCCATATAGGTTTACAAGCGCCTTCTATCAGCAATGCTGGGATATTATAGGAGAGGACATTACCTAGATGGTTAGAACATTTTTTTATGGTCAAGAACTGATCAAATTTATAACTCATACCAATCTGGTCCTAATTCCAAAGAGGGAGATTGTGAAGGGATTCTCAGATCTTAGACCAATTAACCTAAACATCTTTGCTAATAAGATCATCTCTAGAGTGATACATGGCAGATCGGTGAATGTGCTATCAAAGATTATATCACAAAATCAGTCTGACTCTATAAAAGGGAGGAATATTGCTGAGAATGTATTATTGGATCAAGAGATCATTAGAGATAGTAATAAGAGAAACAAGAATGTGAATGTGGTGGTTAAATTAGACATGGAGAAGGCATATGATAGGATCTCCTGGATTTTCCTCACCAAAGTTCTTAGGAAGTTTGGTTTCTCAGAAATCTTGATATATATGGTGTGGAGATTGATGGCTAATAACGACACTCTGTGATCATAAATGGAAAACCCTATGATTTCTTCAAGTCTTCTAGGGGCCTAAAATAAGGAGATCCATTATCTCTAACTTTATTTATAATTGCTACAAAAGTGTTGTCTAGGGGGCTGAATAAACTTAATGAAGATGATGATTTCCTGGGTTATGGTTTACCAAAATAGAGTCCTACAATCAACCATCTTGCATATGCAAATGATAATATTCTGCTTTGTTTTGGACATAGAAAGTCTGTAATAAAGCTAATGAAGGTCCTCAAAGTTTATGAAAAATGGTTTGGGAAGAAGATAAATAAAGATCTTAATTAGCCATGTGTTACATTCCATGTTAGTTTATTTGTTATCTGTTATGCATCCAACTAAAAGGGTTATTGAGAAGATACATCAACTGTTTGCCAAGTTCTTTTGGAGTAATACAGTGGGGGCTAAAAGTAAGCATTGGGTGGTTTGGAATGACTTATGCTATCCTAAAGAGAAAGGTGGTCTTGGTTTCAGATAACTATATGATATGAACAAAGCTTTGTTTGCAAAGCTATGGTGGACATTTAGAACATCTACCTCTTCACTATGGGCTCATGATGCGCCTAGACTACACCTCCAAATTGAGGATTAAGCAATCGCTGTCAAAATATAAAACCTAATGATAGTTAGGGTCGATCCCACAGGAAATAAGGTTTAGACCTGGAGTAATTATGAGCAATCATATTGAATTAACCTTATTATTTCCTGAAAAAAGGGGTTTTTTGTAAAGATGCAACAATTAAACCTAAAGTACGACAATTAATCAATTGAAAGAGTTGTGAAATCAGTGAGAGAAGTAACTAGGGTATTGTGTTCCCCATGAATTCCTAACTCAGTATAACCAGATAATCATAACCTTTTCTAGCATGTAGCATGCAAAACTGGTAATTTATGTTTACCTAACCCTTTGATCCAAGCGAGAGACAAATTTCACTATGTGATTTGATCCATTCCTAAAGTGTTACATTACTAACCCTTACCTTTTGTCCCAGTACAACTATCCCATGATTAGTTCAGGTTTATTAGACGAGAGGGATACAACGAATCCTATTAATTTTTCTTTATTCCATTCTTTACCCCCTTTTGAAACGACCCAAAAGGTTCCTAAAAATGTGCTTCGAAAGTTACCGAAAACTTGTTTTAGCTATATCTAAAAATCCATTTTATTTTTTGAAAATCCGACTTCATATTCTTGCTTAGGGGGTCAAATTGAGTGGGAAATGGGTTTAACCCAAATTTTAGAGCAACCGTATCAA
>JBCEWC010018544.1:0-11913 GCA_038996855.1 Solanum aculeatissimum
TTTATTGGGTTATCGGTTTACCCAATAACCCAATAGTAAAAACCGATAACAAACCGATAACCCAATAATTTTTTTTTGAAAACCGTTAAAAACCCGATAACCTAATAACCCAATAAGGTTTTTATCGATTCGGTTTATCGGTCGGTTCGGTTTTTGCACACCCATGGACTTTATTGTACCTACCTTTCTTATCTTTAATTATTGGACATACTTTTCTTTTAATAAATAAAGTCAGTATTGACTAGCTTTTTTATCTTTTAAACCTATAAGATATTGATGTCAAGAAATGATTTACTGATTTTATTTCATATTAATTTAATTTATGAGTCAATTCATATATATTAAAAAAATTAATTATATTTTTTATTATTATTTTTATAAATAACTTTGTAAGTAATGTAATTTAATTTTTAGAAAATATAAAATTTCATTAAAGGAAAGGGCAAACGTGAATTTTTTTTTCAAATATTTAATTTTATACTTCGAACAATTCAACTATTTTGAACAATAGAATTTTTTTTTTTAACTAAGCTAATATGAAATAGAGGGAGGGATAGTCATGTATAGTTTTAACAAACTATATTGTATAGTCAGATATAGTTTCGCTGATTTGGGATTATTTTTTATATACAGAAAACATGAGCTATATTTATTGTAAATTAATTAGTTTTTTTTTTTTTTGGTATATATATGAAATTTTCCCCGAGCGGGAGTGACCAGAGTGGCTTTTTGGGATGATGGTTCTTTACGAGTGATCAACAAATATCTATTTTTCTTGTTAATTTTTGCCATCTTCCAGAGTCAATTTTGTCTCTTTAAAGGGGTCATTTATAACTTTATTGTTGCTAGCTGAAAGCCTAAAATAGCATGAACTCATGGATTTTGATTGCATTGCACACATTATTTAATGCGTTTCATTGTCAGCATGTTCTTCAATTCCATGTTAGTCCGATAAATCTATTGCACGAAGTACCCTTTTAATTTGTGCTTCGTGCTTTTTTAGCTTTTGTTCATGGCCCCAACCAATAATTAAAGCTAACTTTTCATGATGCCTCTATGTTTTGGATCGTGACATCATGATCAGATCATAAATCGCGCGATTTCCATCAATCGAATTGGTATAAATAGTGAAGAACTGAAGATCAATGGCAAATATTATCACTCTTTTTAGCTAGTCCTGTGTATCATTGACATAGCACAAAATGGGCATCAGCCATTTTCTTCAATATAAATTGGCTTTCACTGCTCTACTCCTTTTCTTTAACTTGTCGGACGCAAATGCTGAAAGCAAAGTGAGTTAGAGTAGATATGTAAATCCCACCTAATCTACAATTGCTTGTATGCTTACCTAGTGTAAGGGCAACTCAGGGAAGTTCATTATTTGTCCCAATGTGAAACTAATAATCAGAAATGATTGTTAAATGTAGGTTCATATTGTTTACATGGGAAGAAGGCAACACGATGATGTTGAACTCGCGACATCAGCTCACCATCAAATACTTACTTCAGTACTGGGAAGGTAACCTGAGGAAAGATCAACAGATTGATCTTCTCGATACTTGAAACTTTGTTTCATATGTGCAGACTATTTTAATTCACAACTTTATGTTTCTCCTGATGTAGTCAAGAAGCTGCAAGAGATTCAATCATCTATAGCTATAAACATGGTTTCTCCGGCTTTGCAGCCAGGTTGACGAAATCTCAAGCCAAAAAGATTGCAGGTAAAGTAGGACTTCAAAAATAGTTTGAAGATGACACACTTGGTTAAATTTGGCACATAAAAGCTTAACGCTATAGTTCAGTTGGAATCACATGATACTTCTATGCTATCGAATTCGATGCAGAGTTACCTGATGTGGTCCATGTTGTTCCGAATCATTTGTACAAATTGCACACAACAAGAAGTTGGGATTACCTTGGCCTTTCCGAATCTTCTCCCACAACAAACCTCCTTCATGAAGCCAAAATGGGAGATGGTATCATCATTGGTGTCCTTGATACAGGTTTTGCTCTTTTGTTAATGCATTCATAAAGACAGGAAATTCTAGAACCAGGAAAGATTATTACACAACAATATACCCAGTATAATCCCACAAAGTAGGGTCTTGAGAATACGTAGAAATTATTTCTACCTCCGGTAGAGGTAAAGGTTACTGCACAATGCACAATCCTGGTAAAAGTACCATATGTTGTACAAAATTATTTGTTATGTTTGCAAAACTCTAAAGTGGCTACTTATCACCCAAAATACAGGAATATGGCCAGAAAGTGAAGCATTCAATGACAAAGGCCTGGGTCCAATCCCTTCAAGATGGAAGGGCCATTGTCAGTCTGGTACAGAATTCGATCCAGCTAAGGCATGTAACAGGAAACTAATTGGAGCAAAGTACTTTCTAAAGGGTTTTGAAGCAGAGGCTGGACGGCCAGCAACCAAGGATCCAGATTTTCTGACGGTTGAGTTTGCGTCCCCAAGGGATAGGAATGGGCATGGAACCCACACATCAAGCACTGCTGGTGGCTCGTTCTCACCAAGTGCAAGTTACCATGGACTTGGTTATGGTACAGTTAGGGGTGGAGCACCCAAGGCTCGGATTGCAATGTACAAGGTTTGCTGGAATTGGCTTATAGGAGGATGTACCTTTGCTGATGTGATGATGGGTATTGATGAAGCAATTCATGATGGAGTTGATATTTTATCACTATCTATTGGCATGATCACACCTCAGTATGCTGATATTGATATGCGCAGTGGCATTGCTTTTGCATCCTTTCATGCTGTCGCTAAGGGAATTGCAGTTGTTTGTTCGGGAGGAAATGACGGGCCAATTCCCCAAACAGTAGATGATACATCACCATGGATCCTAACTGTGGCAGCTTCTAGTATTGATAGGTCCTTTCCCACACTCATTACATTAGGCAACAATCGGACTTTTGCTGTAAGTGCTCTAACTTTGGTAAAGATATCATCCTTGAAAAGAAAAAGAAAACAATTGTTATTATCTGTAGGGTCAATCTATGTATACTGGAAAGGAGACTGGTTTTATCAGCATTGCACATCCAGAAGTATCTGAACTTGAAGATACTCGGTATGTTCTTAATAAACTACTATAAGCCATCAGTAGATGTCCAAATAACCAGCCCTATTTTTCTTGTTAATTTTTGCCATCTTCTTTTTGAAATTATTGTTGCAAGATAAAAGCCTAAAATAGCATGGATTCATGATTTTGAAGCTTTTGTGACGACTTGAATACAAATGATACGTGGGCGGCTGGAAAAGTTGTGCTTTGCTTCCTTGTTAAAGGGAATGAGTTATATCTTCCATATACTCGACAAGTTATCCAGCAGGTTGGAGGCTTGGGATTGATTGTTGCTAAGAACCCAACCAGAACTCTGTTCTATTTGGCGTCTGACTTTCCAAGTATTGGAGTAAGTATTGACGTTGGAGCTCAATTACTCGATTACATCAGATACTCCAGGTAATGAAAATATGTGATTCTTTTCCTTTTTGCTATATATAGAGAATTCTTAAATCACTACGCTTGGTGCTTATAACCATTGTTAAGAAATAATGCAGGAAACCACAAGTAAAGCTGAGTCCTGCCAGAACTCATCTTGGGAAACCTGTTTCAACACATATTGCATCCTTCTCATCCCGAGGTCCCAATTCTGTTGCCCCTGCCATACTTAAGGTTAGACTTTATTACGCATCTTGCACACTATGTAGCACTTGTTAATTCTAATATTGCATCATATTTCTTATCTGGTGTCTCATGTTACAGCCAGATATAGCAGCACCAGGAGTCGATATATTGGCTGCTATTCCTTCTGAAGAAACACCGTACGAATTTGAATCAGGAACATCCATGGCAGCTCCTCACGTGTCTGGCATTGTTGCCTTGCTCAAGTCCCTGCACCCACATTGGTCTCCAGCAGCTATCAAGTCTGCACTAGTCACAACAGGTCTTTAGAAAAATCTCATTTCTCCAACAAGCATCCAAAACAATTTGCCTCAAAAGTTATCTGATGTTTGAATTAATTAATGTGCACGCAGCATGGATAACGGATCCTCATTCTGGGGAACCAATTATAGCTGAGGGCAATCCAAATAAGATTGCTGATCCATTTGATTTCGGTGGTGGACTCGTGAATGCAGATGGTGCAAAAGACCCCGGCCTAGTCTATGATATGGGAACCTTTGACTACATCCTTTATTTGTGCTCAATGGGTTATAACAATAGTGCCATCAGCATGCTCATTGATCAAGCTGCATCTTGTCCAATGAAGAGGCCTTCAATTCTTGATGTCAATCTTCCTTCTTTAACAATACCAGATGTCAAGAAGACAGTTACTGTTAGAAGAACAGTCACCAACGTCGGACCTGTGAACTCCAAATATAAAGCCATCATTGAGCCTCCACTAGGCATTACCATAAAAGTAAAGCCTGAAACTTTGATATTCAACTCCAGAACCAAGAAAATCTCATTCACTCTCATCATTTCAACAACTCACAAATACAGCACAGACTATTATTTCGGGAGCCTAACTTGGACTGACGGGGTGCACCAAGTAAAAATCCCTATATCTGTGAGAACAGAGTTCCCAGAACTTGTTGGCTAGAGTCTGATAATTTATCTCTATGTACTTTTGTGATCTAAGTTTCTACAAGCTCATTCGGGACTGAAGTTCTGGGCAACATAAATGTCCCTTTCTTTCCCTTTACTATAATCCATAGAAAGAAAGGGGGGAAAATTGTGTACATCATTGTATCTCCTTTGTATCATGTATGTGCAATCCTATTGAGCTTGCAACTCTCAGATATATATCTCTATGTATATCTTCCATGTACATCTATGTTTCTCGTTTATATCATGTATATCAATCATATTCTAGAAAATTTGTGTGATACATAACACATATATATCTCCTTTATATCATGTATATCAGTCATATTCAAGAAAATTTGTGTGATACATAACACATACATCGTCGCTGTAATGTTTTTCAGGCAGATTTTAGCTCAAAATTTTGACTCCAAATCACCTTTGACTTCCTCAAATTCTGTAGATGTCTTCATTCAACAATCTCTACCACCTCTCCAAACAAATATATTACTAGTCTATGACAAATTTTTGGACTTTGAGTTGAAGCTTCAAATGAATTTTTTAATTGTAATGCAATAATTCTTGCAAACTTCATGAAAATGTAAGGATTTCCAGTAGTCTCTCTGTCCCATTTTAGTTATCTGTGTACTAAAAATAATCGTCCTAAAATAGTTGTCAATTTAAATAATCAACAAAGAATTAATTACTTTTTTCCAAGAACATTTAGGGTTCTACCACAATAATAAGGGACAACAATAATAATGGACAAGAACATTTGGGGTTCTACAACAATAATAATGGACAATGAGTATCAATGCTGTCCTACATGCTGCAAGATATTAATTTATCTCACTACTTGATGAGTATAGAAACCTAATAATGTTAGAGAGCGTCGAAATGGCACAGTATAACAATTTCTTATCAATTCAATACAAACTGTAAACAATCTATATATAAACACAGTATATCAATGTCATGCCACCTATAAACACAAAGTTCACCTTGCATCAACTAAAAGGACACTACATATTATCTATGCATTAAGAATGTAAGGGCACATACTGTATATTACGCCAATGAGTATAAATATAGATATTCAGTTTAAACTTGTATGGTTCAGGGTACATATCCACATTCATACTAATTTCATGCCAATTATAATTACAAAGTATTATCAAAATAATACCAACTTCATGTCAATAGTAAACACAAATACGTTTAATAATATCCCCTAATTATAGTAATTGATAATTACAAAAAGAAAGACACATTTATTCTCTCTTTCTTATTGATTATGATGAGATTCTTATAAATTAAAATTAAATATTTTATAAATTAATACAAATCTGTTAGGACCTATAATTATAAATAGTAAATTTAAAGGCTATAATATCAATTCTTAATTAAATATGTGGGTGTTAATTTATCTCCACATTTTCTGCTCATCAAATTAAACCAAACAAAAAAAGGCTGAAATTTAATGCTGTCACTATTGTTCTCTTCCTTTCTCCAATTTCAGACCAATATAGTTGGCTCAAAATAAAATATCTATCTTTTTCCCTTTATTTCCTTTTGAAACAGATATTTTTGTTCGTTCCCTTCCATACTTTTCAATATTAGTTAGGTCGCAAACAAGTTGAGTTTCTGCCCCGTTACTTGAAGTTTTCAAAGAAAACACATCCACATTCTAATGCCGGAAATTGTATTAATGCCCCAACTAAATACAATGATTTCTGTCCATCCTTAATTCTCGAGAAAATTGATTTCACATGTCATTTGCAAATCCTTTTTTTTTTTATAAGAGATTTTCATTTTTTACACATGAAATCTTTTATTTTCACTCTTTATACGTAAGATATCTGAAAAGATTATTTTCTTTTATTCATTTTGTAAGTAGTCAAACTATCTCATTTCCTCTTAATTATCTCGTAGATATCTAAATTTTGTAGGACTTTACAAGATGAGTCCTATTTTAGGATTTTTTTGAGGCTACGCTATACATCAAACCCTAATCCATGCTTTTATAATGGTATTATATTCCTTGAAAAGGCATCTCGAATATCCCCAAATTCTTGGGTATTTCTAAAGAGATCAAAATCTCAGAAATCCCACAAACTCTAGGTATATTCATAAAGAGATCAAAATATACTAGATTCTTCTTGATAATCAAATATTTCAAAAAGATTCACATAAATCCTTTCATGGAGATCAAATCCAAATCATCCTACGTTCGAGAAATACACTACTAGCGGACCTCGAATCATGAACAAATCATCCTAATTCGAGAAATACATCACTAACGGTCCTCGAATCACGAAGAAGTCTTAAGACAGAAGAATCAAGGGAGGAACAAATTTGTACCTACATTATTTATTAATAAAATTTTTGTTTCTTCATATTTTATTTTGTTATAAACATATCTAATTGGATGTTTTCGTGACGTTTAGTTACAAGTATGAGAAAAATAATTCTGGTATAAAACTTCCATTTGTTTTATATTTTAGTTAACTTGAAGAAATGAGAGAATGTGTTAGGGTAAGGTTTAGAAACATCCAAAATTAATCTCTTAATTCGAATTCTTCTTTAGGCTAAACAAAAGGGAAGGATAAAATTTGTAATATTAAAATGTTATTTTAAGGTCATGATGTTTGCACAAAAAGAGTAATTAAAGAGTTAACAGATTTACCTAACCACGTTTGGATATATGTGCCTCATAAAACAAGTCAAGCAGCTTAAGGCAAGCAAAGGGAAATGAATGAATAATGAATGTACGGATCCTATTAATTAGGAAATAAGATATTTTGACAAAACAATAATTCACGCTATGTTCGGTAAGGAAGAAAATATTTTTCTATTTTTATATTTCGTTACGTAAACTATTTTCTCTAGAAAAATGATTTTTTTGATAATTAGGAAAAATAATAAGCTTCGTAAGTGACATTTCACGTTCATTGTCTCCTCCCTCCCTATCCAACCCCCAATCCTTAACCATCTCAACCCCGAACCCAACTAGTCACCCGATCTCGCTCAGATATAGAGTCGTCAAAATGTGTTTAGCTCATGAGGCCGACCTAGCCCCACTCGTTATTTGAGTGGAGTTGGGATATAATTTTTGAAAAATTTACCAAAGTACACAACTAAATTTATATTATTATCAAATATTCCTTACCAATTTTTAAAAACTCCAAAATCCCTCGTTTCCTATTTTTCCATATACACGTCCGATATACTTCATTCACAATCTCATCTCTTCCACAACAAACTTTATCTTTGCTCCTAAAATCAAGCTCAACTTGATTCAGTTACTTCCAATTTCAACCGACATTTTCTCTCTTTATTATTCAATTTCAAATTTCAAAAAAAAGGAAGGTTAACTTCATCTTCCCCATTTTATTTTCATACGGATTCTTTAGAAAATCACTGACAATTTCATTTTTTTCAAGTTTCATATACTAATACATGTGGATCCTCCATCCTTTAGTATTGGGCTCACTCAATTAGAGCGAGAACAAGCTATTAGAAATAGTGTTTATAACTCTGACGATGATTCATGTGTTGAATATGGTAATTCATTCAGCTATGGTGTTTTATATAATGGATTCTAATTCGTCGTTTAGTTAAGTGTTTTGACAAATAGTTATGGACCAGGTGAACATGATGATTCATTGAATATTGTAATTCATGTATTGAATATAGTGATTCATTCAACTATGATGATTCATGCGTTGAATATGGTGATTCGTTGAATAGTTGAATTAACATGGTGATTCATGTGTTGAATATAGTGATTCATTCAACTATGGCAATTCATGAATTGAATTCATGTGTTGAATAGTTGAATATGGTGATTCATATGTTGAATATGGTGATTTGTGTGTTGAATATGATGATTCATTCAACTATGACGATTAATGTGTTGAATATGGTGATTCATTGAATAGTTGAATATGATGATTTATTAAACTATTCCATAACTAGTTAGTTTTAGAATAGTTCAATATGATGATTCATTACAATGTATCGCACTATTGTAGAATGATCCAAACCAGATCTAGGATAGGTAAATCGATATATTCATGATGCATCTTCTCCCAAATTTCTAAAATTTTGAATCAATATTGATTCGTCTACTGGATGATAGGGTTAAAGAATTTTAAAATTTGAATCTGTTACGATTTGGAAGAGCTTGATTAGCCTAGTAAAATAAGGTAACCCATTAATTATGAGATTCTAAATAAATTTTCCATGATTTTTTCCTTATTTGACGCAACAACATTAAAGTCATCAATGTGTATCACCAAAGTAACATATGTATCTGTGTTTCTCTAAAAAAGGGATTTTTATAAATATGAAAAAAAGTTGGGACCCTTGGCCCTTGAGGTTTGACCGAAGTCAGGCCGGAGTCGGTCCATGGGCAAAAAATATGACTATTTAATTTAAATTAAAATAACTAAATTAAAGTTGTAAGACGTAATTATTCTTTAGTTTACAAGTTTGTTTTTTCAAATTTTCTTTACTTATTTATTTGTAAAAAAAGATTATTATTTTTGTTTAGACATAGGATGACTCAAATTCATGATCATTGTTTGTCATATTTGATTTAAAAATCTTCTCATTTCTCGATGCTATATATTTCAGATATGAGATTGTAATTAACGTACCACTAATCATATGTATAATGTATATTATGATTGTAATTATTATGTTTTTCGCATAATCTTTGTTAGACATGTTAATAAATTCAATATATTGATGAAATTTTAAATTTAGATTTAGATGAAAAGAAAAAAGATATTAAAAAAAAGAGATGGCCCCCACCAACCCTTGGCCCTACTAGGGTTGCGTTGGACTGACCCTTTCAAATGAAGGTTCAATCCGTCCTAATCCTTCAAATTTCTTGACCCGCGATGTTTGGACGGGATTAGCCCATTTTGACAGCTTACTTGGATGTTTTGCTATACTACACATAAATGATATTTTCTTATTACCTAATGAACACTAAAAATTAAGTAAAAACTAACTTATTTTTCAAATATTTTCCTTTTATACAGAACATACCATTAGTATTTTATCAAAACAATGAATTTAACGATAGAGAGATGGTTTGGAATTTGGAGGGAGAAGAGGTAATTACAAGGGCTAACACTGTAGTGACCAAAGATGGAAATCCCTCAGGTGAACGTAGCAGGAACTGAGTCCTCAGGTCGATCGCAAATGACAAGATATATGATCATAAGATCGAAAAAGCAATTTTAGTTCATTGGCTCTGCGCCACTAAGTTACGTGACAGGTAATCCAAAGAGTTGCGCGATCAACAAGACATGCCAAAATATCCTGCTAGACTCTTAATGAAAGCAACTCGATGACTACTTAAGAGGTCTCAATTAAACTGAATGATTCAATAAGGTTGAAGGATACATGCTCTCTTTATGTTCCAAACTTGACATGCAATCTAATTTTTGCATCGTAACTAATTGATCTTTAGAGTGTGAAGGAATATTTAATAAAATTATGTGTGCTATCTGTTAATTGTTTCTTAAAAAAAATTTAATTCTATCGGTATCAAAT
The DNA here is from genome assembly GCA_038996855.1 of Solanum aculeatissimum. Classification (NCBI taxonomy): domain Eukaryota; kingdom Viridiplantae; phylum Streptophyta; class Magnoliopsida; order Solanales; family Solanaceae; genus Solanum; species Solanum aculeatissimum. The sequence goes on from JBCEWC010018544.1 coordinate 10,170, forward strand.
ATACTAACGGAGTATCATAGATGATTAAGTTCAGTCCTAAATGAAATTGCTATGGTATCATATATCGACACCATCTTAGTTGTTTCTTAAATAAAAAAATACGGTATCACAGAGGATTAAACTCAGTCTTATGAGATACCACTTATACTAATGGATAGAGTAGTGATACTTATGTCATGCGGAAAATAAGATAAGTGGATAAATAATTTGGCTGAATTTATTTTTAATAAATAATTTTACAGTTAGATTTATATTGTATGGTTTTTCTTTTAATAATTTGCTAAATATAATTTAAATTGTTGGCCACGGACCAACTTTATCTAGTGTCCCAATTGTGAAGGAAAGGCTAAGCATCTCCTATTGGATAAGGTTTGCTGGTGTCCAAGAAGTGTTCTTCTTTTTTAAAATGTGGTACAGTTAGCTACAAAAATCTTCACACATAAAAACTGAAAAAGGAAAAAGAGAAAGAGAGAGAAAAGTAGTTGCAATGTCCACCACTAAATTAAAAATCTTGAAAGATATTTTTATGATTCTTGTGTCCCAAAAGAAGACGAATTTCAGTCTACCTGGATCATGCATCCAATTTTGAAATGTATCCCTCTGTCCAATTAAAATATTATTGATGAAAAATAAATTATAATTAAAAAATAAAATAATAAAAAAGATATTCAGGCTAAGGTTCAAATATCCTACTCTTTTTAATAAGATTCAGCCAGTTGCAACATAATCTGCACTGATCTAACAGTAATATTCTTGATTTATCTTCTTTAAGATAAAATACTCCAACAACATCTTACAACTCAAATAACTCTGAATTAGTTTAAGGGTCCAAAGCTCTACATAAAAACATCTTCCTTCAAGGTATAAATACTATCTTTTGTATAGTGGATATAGTTGAAAATTTAGAATATTTTTTTTGCCTCAACTCTCTTTTTCACTATTACACACTATAATATTTTTTCATACTTAACATATTTCATCATTTTCTTGCATGACCTTCACAAAGAAAGAAACACCACTATTTATAAGTGAAGAAGTTTTCCATGTAATTAATGGGTACATTGATGAATAGTAATATGGGTAGAGTAAGATAAATGTGATAGATGTTACATAAGTTATAAGACATCAATGATCACATGAGTTACAAGAAACTAACGACATACGGGTTACAAGAACTAATAATCATTTCTATCATAATTTATACCTACTAATATGCACACATAATATTTTATTCTAATAATAAATACATATAGACCAACAAATATATGAGAAATATGTCTTTCTAAACAATAAAATTGTGTTAAAAATTAAAAAAAATAGGAACGATAATTATGTGTGTTTTCAACCTAAATGCACTTTCTTAAGGGGTTGTTTGGTTATTGATTGACGTGATACAAATATTAACAATACGCTCTATTTAACATTATTCTTATATCGGAAAAGGGTCAAAATTGACCCTGAACTATGCAAAATAGACCACTTATACCCTTCGTTAGATTTTTGGACCAAAAATACCCCTGCCGTTATCTTAAAAGACCACAAATACCCCTCAAGGGTTAACAACACACATGTGGCAAGCCATGTGACACTAATTTCGCCACCTAAGATGTCAACTAGGATATCATATAAAATTAGGCTTTCTTTTTAAGAAATAAATAAAAAAAATATATTAAATTTTAAATTAGTAGAAAATATATTCTATGATACTAAAATTTAATAAATATTTATTAATTATTTTTTATTT
>JBCEWC010018545.1:0-11912 GCA_038996855.1 Solanum aculeatissimum
ATATGAGGTCAAGAGGCCCTCTATTTATAGGGGAGAAAATGCGTGAACAGTAAAACGCGTTTACTGTTCATGAACAGTAAAACGTGTGTACTGTTCATGAACAGTAAACCGTGTTTACTGTTCAAATCGTGTGCCAACAAAAGCCTGATGAACTAGTGCTTGTATATTTCCCCTGTTTGATTTAGCTCACCGGAAACATAAGAACCTGTGGATAGCATAGTGTATTAAGGTAAAATTCGATTACTCTTCAGTTTACTTGTATGTTGCAGCACAAAACACGCAGAAAACTAATTGAATGCATCACTAGTCTTGTCTAAGGAGATTTACAATAGAGTTATTCTGTACCTCTTGTGGTTTGGTTCGCGCTTAGTCATGATTTCTATTGCTTAAGCGCAATGCTTTTTTATCACCAGAAAGTTTCTTTTTCTGGTGTGCTAGTTTGTTTATTCTAAGTTGAGAATACATTAATATCAGACAATTGTCAGCTTATTCAACTTATACTTTTCATCTGATAGTTACATGTGGAAATTTGGAAGGTTTCATACGCATCATCAACATAATCCCTCTCAAACTGCAACTTTGAATTACACATAATAATTGGTAGTTTTGAAAACGAAGGAGTTCATGGTCTACAAAATGTCACATAATATTAATTTTTTTTTAGGGGGTAATTCTTCATTTGTGTTCAGTTTCTTCAATATACTGAACTAACCTCACAAAATTTTCTACTTCCTATGACTTAGTGATAAAATGCAGCAAAAGCATGGTGAGTATATAGACTTTTATAAAAGCTTTCGCTTCCCAGATCATGTCTGTAATATAGCTAAGCTGTTATAACTTTTGGATCTCATTGAATACTCCTTTATCAATTTGGAGAAGAAAGAATCCTCTCTTTCCAACAGCTTTGCTGGAGTGTCATATTCGGCTATTCTTCCTGTTCAAGGACATGTGAAGGAAGGAATTAGCAACTTATTCAATTCTACAGGATAAAGAGATTAAGATGCATTGAATTTTACCTTCATTCAAGACTAAGACAAGATCACTATCTATGACTGTGTGGATTCTGTGAGCTATTGTAATAACTGTTCGGTTTCTGAACTCTTGACTGATAATTTTTTGTAACGCAGCATCAGTTGCAGCATCTACTGATGCTGTTGCTTCATCCAGAACAAGAATGCTGCTTTTCTTTAGCAAGGCTCTTCCAAGACAGAAAAGCTGCCTTTGACCAACGCTCCAGTTTTCTCCGTTTTCAACCACTGTGAAACTCAATACATCAGCAGGTTACAAGAAGGAAATGTGTCATTGCTTTCATAAAAAAATATTCCACTTATTATCAAGAAATTTTAGTCTAACCTGTAGATTCTAGTTTTTCTGGCTTTGCACGTATTATATCACCAAGTTGGCATTTGTCCAGAGCCTGATAAAAGAAGATGTGACTACATTGTTCACTATCAAAATCACTAATGCTTAAGATAAGTTCAACTCTTTCCTTCATTGCATCACAAAAACTGGTTAAAGTCTATGTTTCAATCATTTAGACTTTGCAAAACAAGTACAACATCTATTAGAGGGTTAACAATCTCTTTGTTCTTTGGCTTGTTACCATTGAAAATTGTTGATTTAAAAGATAATCTTGTGAATGTAAGTGGACTTCTTTGCATAATTGTTTTTCATTACTCAGTGCAATTAGTACCTCCCAGATTTCAGTATCAGCATGTTGTGCTAATGGATCTAGGTTTCCTCTAACTGTTCCCTCGAACATTGTTGGATCCTGAGGAATAATACTAAGCCTTGACCTCAAATCATGAAGACCGATCTTGCAAATATCTACATCATCGATGATAATGCTTCCTTCTCGAGGTTCTACAATCCGGAAAAGGGCCTGAATGAGGGTTGATTTACCACTTCCTGTTCTGCCCACAACACCGATTTTCTTACTTCCTGGCAACGTGCATGTTATGTTTTTCAAAATAGAAGGGAGGTGTTCAGCATAACGTATCTGTAGATAGAGGTATGCTGATAATATCAGTAGGTGGAAATTTTAAGTCAATTTAGCTAAAAAATATGTAAACAAGTATATATTCTTCCTGCCAGGTTTTGGGTAAATATGGCTTTATTCTTTGCATCCTGATCATTATAGGAATAGTGAAGACATACTAGAATTACAAAAATTGTACAGGATTTTCTGAAAGCAACAAAACTTTAACTGTCTAGCATCTCTGACATCTATTACTATTGGAAGATATCCTACTGCATTATTGCAAACCTCATAATCGAATCTAGTTTTATCTAAAGCTATGAGATACTGTCTTTTTACCTGCAGATTTTGGAAGGAAATTCTACCAGTTTCTGGCCAAGTGTTTGATGGTCTGCTATTTTCAATCAGAAGAGGTGCTTCACTGGCAAGGTTCGAGTACTGGAGAATCCTTTCAACTGATATCATTTTGTTTTCAGCATTGCAAATATTCCATATAACTGAAGCTTGTAAAACATTCAAATTGATCCCATATGTTACTGCCAATCCTGCAATGCCTGTAGAATATAAAGCAGCATCAGTTTCCTCTGATTTCTTTTACGAAATTGAACTACTTAACACCTGTCCACCACCACCACATCAGCAAATCGAAAGTGAGAAAGAAACTTGTGATCGACCTGACTTTCTTAACAAACATGACTTTGGTAGATAACTTGCTTTTGCCATGTTTACTCCCTAACTGTGCTCTACATAACAACATAAAGACAAATAGTTTTCGATGCTTACTTGGATTTATAATTCCTTCCGGGAGTGTGACTAGCAGAACAAGGGAGAAAGCGAAAACAAAATTAGATAGTTGGTTCAGTCTAAAAGAAAGCCATTCCATTGCGGATACATTGTGAAACCATGGTCTTGAATGACCATCTATGAGACAAAGGTTTGCATGCGCAAAGCGATCTTTTTGGTTGAAAGCACGAATTGTTGCTGCTCCTGCGAGTGATTCTGTAAAGTGATGGAGGATTGGAGCTCTTTGAACTCCAGATAATCGAGCAAGCTCCCTTGCAGTTGGTATGTAGTATCGCTGGCATTTTCAACCATAATATCTTTACTTTACACTTCATAAAAATTAGAAAGAGAATCTTTGGAATCTTGAAGAAACATAGAGTTTGTCTATCCTTTTGTCTTTGAATAATAAGTTTACCAATATTCTCCCAAACATCACTTACTAATGTATAAAAAAAACTTTATTACAATGATAGCAAAATGAGAAATACTTATTTTATCAGAAAACTTGGTTTTATCGCTGTGTCAGCCTCCCCTAACTTGACCACTAGAGTACTTTGCCTAAAATAAGACAGCAACTTCTTGTTTTGATATAGTTAGAGCATTCCAAGATTTAAACATGTTCTGCTTACTTACCTGGTACCAAAGGCAGACTGCTGTTACTGGAATAAAGATGACAAATACTTCCCATGCGGCCTGTGACATGACTGCAATTGTCCCAAGAAGCTGAATAATGGAGAAGGCACACCAACCCAACTTGTTTGCCATTTCCAAGTCTAGAACACTTTGGTCTGTCGATGCCTGATCATGTAATAAGATGTCTTGATGATTGATCAAATAAGATTGCATTAATGAATCAACTGAATTTCAGCCTCAACTTCTAGAGGTTATGGCAAGAATTTAGACACTTCACTATGATTTTGTCATGTTTTTGTCCTGACTGTCTTATTATGATATTTCTCTGTGGATTAACTAGTGAGTTACGGTTGATTATGAGGATAAATGCAGATACCACATGACTGTACACTGGAAGATGCCTACTTGCTTTATGCAGTTATGAGGTATAGCTAACATTCCATTATTTAGATTATCTCAAATATATTCCTCCGGCTTATAGCTGTTATCATGTCTGGTTTCTACCTATTTATTCTTTTTAACATGTATGAGGGATATATCTACGCATCCATTTAAATGCAGGATAAGCAAAACTACCCAGCTATTATTACTTATGCAGTATGAGTACTTAGCTAAATTCACACATCTCATCAGAGCAAGGGAAATAAGTGCAGCTGGTATGCTGTCCTCTATGTCTGATCCCAATCAACTATCTTTGAGTTACTTACGCGATTTAAGATTCTTCCAGTAGGAGTAGAGTCAAAGAATGACATAGGAGCACGAAGGATGCTGTGCAGCATGTTGCTAAAGAGCTTTTCTGCTGTTCGAAGGCCTGTTATAGCCACAAATGATGACCGGACTAGCACACAAAGAGAACTTCCAACAGCAAGAAGCACATACACAAAAAGTATGAAGTTCATCTTCTCTGCAATTGGTGTAGCATCACCTGTGGGACATGACCATGCCATCCAGTAGTTGCTAGCTATCTGAAGCACTTGAAATGATGATTGCGCTAAAAGAATTATTGGAATAAAGACACCACCTTTCACAATGGTCAAGTAAGAAATGTAAACTTCCTTTCCAATGCTTCCTTTTTCTCTCTCCTCATCCTGCACAAGTCTGCCATCCTTCTCTGTTATCTCTATGCAGAGATTGTGTTCTGAATCCTGTTTAGTGTGTGGAAAGTCTGCATTTATGTTACTATCTGTATCAATCTCACCATCAGTAACTGCATGTTCAGATATTCGACTCGAGCTTTCAACTGTTAAAATTGATTCTAAAGCCTGGTTGTGTGCTCCAACTAGAACTTCAAATCCAATATTTTGTTTCAACAGTTCTTCAAAAGTACCAGCTTGTGCAATTCTTCCATTTTGCATCACCTGTTGAGATTAAATAGTTAGATTCTGCATAGAGTTCTGATTTTCAGTGTTGGTCAAAATTATCGAACTCTTAAGAGGCATGAAGTATTTTCCACAAGAGTTTAAATAATAATATTTAAAATGATCTTTGATATCCTGAATAGGCAACCTCCAAATATTTGGAATGTTCTAACACACTCCAGCTTGTTTTGAACTGTGCAACATGTATACACTTGAGCAAGGAGTAGACCTCAATCTTTGTATCTTGGGATTTCCTTATTTTGTGTACCTTCTTGAGCTGGACGATGTGAAATTTTCATGTCTAATTTGGAATAAGCGGGAGGGATCCTATAGAATCCTACTCCAATATTTCTGTTGCTAGACCCGTAACTAGAAAGTCTACTTTCTTAGAATTTCTAGGCTTTTCCAAATATGAAATCTAATCATGGAAGGACTTTGATATGTTCATCAGTTCATGTAAATGATAGAATATACTAAAGGGTTGCTAATTTCTTTAATCTGAATCATCTTAAGAGTCACTATATAGGAAGATTGTTGCTTTGTAAGGGTGGTGCTAGGATTCATAAATTATGCAGATGTTAAATGACATTAATGAGTGGTGCATAAGTGGAACAAATTGAAACTCCGCTTTCCTGCATACCAGAATGAGATCTGCTGCAGGAAGAAACTCAACTTGGTGGGTAACATAAAGTATCGTTTTGTCCTTGAGAACCCTCATCAAGCACTCCTGCACCATGCAGAAAATTTAAATACCATAAAGTTATCTCACACCGGATGAATAGTGACATTTATTAAACCAACACTTGAATTACTGTTTGATAGACATGCTGAACAACCCACCTGAAAGAGGTGCGTTCCGGTGTGAGCATCGACAGCACTGAAAGGGTCATCGAGAAGATATATATCAGCATCTTGATAAACCGCACGAGCAATTTGTATTCTCTGCTTCTGACCTCCGCTCATATTTATCCCTCTTTCTCCTATTTCTGTAAGATCACCAGCAGGGAATAGTTCAAAATCTTTTTTCAGAGCGCATGCTTCAACTGTTGTGTCATACTTGACACTCTCATAAGGTTTTCCAAATAGAATATTCTCCTTAATATTTCCTGTAAGTATCCAAGGAGACTGAGGAACATATGCTACTTCACCGCTGATCTTGACGATCCCAGACAGTTTTGGCATCTCTCCTAGAACACAAGACAGCAAGCTTGACTTGCCTGATCCAACAGTGCCACAAATTGCCACCTTCATTCCTCTCTTAGCTTGTAATTCTATTCCATCAAGGGTCGGGATTCTTGATTCTGTGTCCCAGCTGAATGTTCCACTCTTTATCTCAACCCCAAATTGTGTTTCGACTTTGGGAACAAATTCAACTGCATCTGGTTGAATCTCATCTTCCTGCAGGTAGGAGGCAATTCTATCAGCAGAAACTTTTCCTTGTGCTATCACAGAGAGTAAATCTGGCAAATTGAATATAGGATCTTGAAGCATCCGAAATGTAGCTAATGCAGATAAGACCCTCCCTGCAGTCAGTGGAATGCCCATCATAACACATCCAGAAAAGGTTGCCACAGAAATAAATGTAGGTGATCCCCAGAAGATAAAAGCACTTAGGGCTGACAATCTAAGTGACTTCCACAACCAATTATGCTCCACTTTTCTCAAGATTTCCAACTTGTGTAGATAATAACTATCCCATGCCTGAAGTTTGATAGTCTTAATATTGCGCAGGATTTCTGAGGTGGATTTCATTCTTTCATCTTTGGACTCCATTATCTTAGTTTGATAACCCTTTTGGGTTCTTATCAGGGGTATATTGCCAGTCATCACTATCAGAGTTGCCCCTAATGCCACTAGTGCCCCCATCCCTAGATTCATGTGTAAAATATAGATTGCCAATGATATCTGGATAGGTAACATCCATATTGTGTTGAGGTACCATATAAAATCTGTAATCCTTTGGACATCTACACTCATGTAATTGATTATTTCTCCACTGGTGTAGCTTTGGCGTGATTGACTTGATAAAAGCAGGCCCTTTTGGTAAATGTGAGATATCAGAGCACCTCTGAGCCGAAGGCCTAGCTGCCGAGCTCCAAATATCCACTGCCTTTGTGCAATTGTCTCAACCATTTTTGCACCGAGAAAAGCTAGTGCTAGAAGATAGCCACTTTGTAACCCCCGAAATTCCTTTTCGTTGAGGAAGTTTACAAAATCATCAATAAGGTATGGACCGACATAAGATGATCCTGCACTAATAACTGCAAAGAGGGCATTGATTGCTGCTTTCTTTCTTCCAAATATGTAAATGGCCTTATAGATAGATGGGTTTGTGGTTCCATCCCTTTCCTTTACATACTTGAGGCTTTCGTCAAAGGAATCAGATAGAAATTTTGCAGAGTCCATGAAGTCAACATCTGGGATTTCATCCTGGTCAATGGGCTTCTTAATTCCAACTTCAAATAGTGGATTGAGCCAAGAGAAGGTGATCAGTTGGAGAAGACTAGCTTTTCCATATGGACTGTCCCTTTTGACTTCGGAATGCTTTTCCTTCTTTCCATTTAGAAGTGGTTCAGTTGTATTGTCTGAGATTTCAAAAATTATGTCTGTCTTCCCTCTAACAGAGATAACCAGAAGACAGGCTGATGCAATAAGACCAAGGATATCCACGTAGTCCGCAAGTCGTAGATGTTCATCGCTTGTTATGACAAAGTGGGCATCAAGAATCGCACGAGCAAGAGAAAGAAAGAAGTTGGAAATCCACCAGATTCTGAGGACCCAAGGGAACTTTATGTATTTAATTTTTTGAGTTCTGTAGAGCACAAGAAATGAAGCTGCCCATGATGTCATTTGCAGAATCTCAGATGAAAGAACTGGAAATTCGAATTGGCAGTGAGTACCATTTCTCTTTTGTAGCATCAAGAGCATTATGAGATGAATGCTCAATAATATGGTTGTGCATATAGTGCTAACTATGTAAGAAATGCCAACTTTTATGCCAACAGCATACTTCTCGACAGTAGCCTTCTCTCTGCATTTGCATAGAAGTGAGTCCAGCAGTAAGATTCCAAGGAATCCCAGCAGGACAATGATGCTGGCGTCTTCCCACAAGCAGCGCGACATTGGCTGCAGCCACGCGATCTCTAATTCAGGGAAATTTATATCTGCCATTGATCAAAAGAAGAATCGTCATCTCATTAATCATTAATATAAAGCAGACTGAACTATTCTCAAATTAGCATCTTTTTTGGGCAGTGCATGTCAAAGTTGTCATCAATTTCTATTAGTCATCACTTGATTCTGTTTGGTTATGTGCACTTCACTTCCCATACTCCCTGTTGTTTCGAACTCATCTGTTCATGCATCTTTACCCACAACGTTGTTTTATAACAAAGGAAAATTATGCTGATAGTCAGTTTTTTTGCTAATACTCATGTGTTCATGAATCTTTACCACTATATTGTCTTATTAAAAAAAAGGAAAGGACACATATGCTGAATTGAAACTGCATTCTAACTTTCCCAGCTAACACTTTCATTATAATTTGTTAGGGAGAGGGCATAAGGTCTCATGTCAAGTCGACTTGCAAGAGTCAGGATGCTTTATTCCTCCAAAATCTCAATCATTCTTTCTATCCAATCAGAAAAGTGAGAAAAAATTATTGGGGACTCCGGTTCAAATCTCCGTAGAGTTAAAACAATACTTGCTGATTTCTTCTCGGGTCTAGGCATTGATGAGAAAAGGTTACCAATTTGTTCGTGGAGGTAGCAGGTGAATGGAACATCAAAAAGATAAATAGAGGCCTCGTGGGGATGAGACAATTAACTTGGAATAGTAGTTATGAAACTTGTTTTTCTTACTTTCATTAGAGAAAACACTTTCCTCATTTAGGGGGGCTTATTTTTCCTGTATGTTACACACCTTAAATTTCTACCAGGCTGTTCAAAATAAAGATAGAGGAACTCCATCGTTGAAGTTGCAGCGAGTTTATCATTTAACAGATCTGATGTTATTCTAATTGATCAGCAGCTAGAGATCTTAGATCTAGGTATCTTTTGATTTGTGGAACCACTTTTTTGGATGGCATTTGCGTTTGATTAGGAAAATAAGTACATGCTCTGACTGAATTCACTTTTTTATTTTTTGTGTTTTCATTTACCAATGATATCGAGTTTTTCATTTTCTGAGTGATACTGAAAACGTAAAAATATGTTGCTCGATGGAATAACTAAATTTGAGGAAAGAGACATCAACTCCATGCATTTTTGTGAGTAAACAAGTCAATATAGTAGTCTTTTTTGGCAGTATTAGGAATTATAAAAATGTATATAATCATATGCTATGACAAATGACAATACGTTAATTATTAAATACTCTTTAATAATCGACAAACATTCTAAGTTGTCTGTGTGAAGCACGATTTAACAAAACTTACCAGATCTATATTTGAAAAAATGGTATAGGTAATGTCAAATGTGTATTCACTTATCTGGCTAGTGTGCTATGGATCTTGTCAGTTGGCACGGTCTTGCTCACCTTTTTCCTTTTGCTCCTCTCAAAGTTAGGAATTATAAGTAAATTATTCGAAAAGTTCAAGAGGATTGTTAGGACTTTTTTTTTATATATATTTATCCTTTATTAGTTTATATTTTCTAATGGAATAATTTAGAAATAATCAAAAGGATAATACTGAAAAGTATCGTATTTAATTTATATTCTTAAATATTTTTCTGAAGAGGTGTGTCAAACTCCAACAATTTAATTAATATGGACTAGATAAAGTATTTGTTACAAAATGTATATACACACCATTATTTGTAATATACATAGGCATAATTAACTAATAGATTTGTAGGATTTGTCTCTTCCTATATATCGTTGAAAATTTGGTAGCCATTAATGAGGACTCTAGATATGTATATTATATACGGTATACAATATATATGTTGATTGTATACTGTAGATAATACCCATTTTAATTCATATATTATAAATTTGGTAGCCCATTCATGACTATATAATACCCATTTTAACTCATATATTATAAATTTTGTAGCCCATTCATGACTATATAATACCCATTATATTCTCTTCAAGATTTTCTTAAGCATTTATTTGGTTATAAATATTGAAGTTTAAACTTGAAATTTTAAATTTTATAGTTGTGATTTTTGAAATTTGAATTTGTATTTTGACATGTATTTTACTTGAAAAAGAATTGAAACTTTGCAAGAGAAAGTGAAATTTCTTTGAAAATATTTAAAGATCATATTTTCAAAATATGATAGAACCTTATGTCCAAAATAGATATTTTGAAGATAGAATTTTCTAAATTAATCAAAAATCTCTAGCTAAGCATCCATTTTGAATATCCAGCGGGATAATATTTGAAAATAAGAATTTCAAAATTAATATCTGTTTTGAATATTCGACTGGATAAATGATGTTCGTTATTGTATATGATGACTTATGCTGGTGAGTGGTGACATAGTGCGTTATATGAAAAAGATGTAAACCAAAAGAAAAAAAAATTAAAGCCGCATCTCAAAACGTGGTGAACTTTATGCCCCTCCAAGTATATACTAACTATTTGTTGGTGTTTATATCATAAATTATAGTATAGAGATGGAAGTGTTTTGTTCTTAATTAGAAATCTCAAGTTTAAATTTGGGGTATGAAAAAAAGTTCTATTGTGAGCGCCACCTTCCTAATGAGCATTAGGGTGTGTGATCTAAATTTAATGGAGACTCCAATGTGAACTTCAGACGATGGTGGAAAATTATATTAAAAATAAAATTGTATACTAACTAGGACAGTGGATAAAAACCAAAGGAAAAGTATTCCCTCCATTTTGGAAAAAATAGTCTAGCTTGATTTAACACAAAAATTAAGAAAATAGGGGATACTTTTAAATCTTGCAGTGTTATATTAAAGTTTATCATATATATCAAACTGTTTTTTAATCTTATGATTTTAAACATATTACGTGGAAAGTTAAAATTTAAATATTGTCAAAAAAGAAAATACTTCCTCCATTTAAAAAGGAATGATCTATTTTGACTTGGCAGGATGTTTAAGAAAATAAAGAAGACTTTTCAATTTTGTAAATCTGACTTGACGTTATGTTAAATGTACCAAAATGTTCTTTAATTTTGTCGCCTTAAATATGTCATTTGGAAAATTAAAAGTAAAATGTTATGAAAAAAAGAAAACAACCATTCCTTTTTAAACAAACTAAAAAGCAAAGCAAGTCAATCTTTTTTAAACGGAGGGAGTAGATCTTTTTTCAAAAACAAATTAAAAAAAAAGTATGTCATTCTTTTTTAAACAAAGAAAATATGTCCTTAGTTTAATGCATTACAAAGTGATTTTCTTAAAAGGTTTTAATGAGATAAAAAGAGAGAAAATTTTCAACACAATCAACAATTAAAAAAAATATGAAAATGAATATGAAGGGTACTGTATAGAAAATCAAATCCAAATAAAAATCATCACATATTGTTTTGTAATTTTATAAGGACAGGGTTATCGAGGTATAATTTTCTGATTTGGAAAGAGAAGTTCATGCTCATCCTTTTCGAGACAGAAGTAAATTCATAATGTAAAGCCAAGTTATTCCAACCATATTTAAGCTGGTATTTAGCAAGAAATGCTATATATAATTATATAGGTGAAAAATCTACCAAGTTTTGTACGTAGACTTAATAGTCCAAAAGTAAAATATATATCCTTTAATTTGAAAAGGGAAGTTGAACTTTAGAAGTCTAAATGAAGTAGTAGGCTGCAAGAATAAAGAGAAAGGCCAAAGACTTACTTGCAAAGAGCTTGGAGATGGAGTCTAACATTTTTTGTTGTTCACTTGAAGAGAGATCTGGGGTTTATTCAATATTGATTGAGACCTAATGGAGTATGGGGATACATACCAAGTACCTTCGCAAATATGCCTATATATAGAGAGAATTTTTTATGAAAGTAAGCCATTATTTAAATCAATTCATCAAAATAATATATTTTAAATTTTTTTTACAAAACTTTTATAAACATATTTCTCAGTAACGTTTTAGTTACACTTTATTTAACAGTTATATTTTAAATTTTTTTTACAAAACTTTTATAAACATATTTCTCAGTAACGTTTTAGTTACACTTTATTTAACAGT